>CATQFL010000198.1:0-116886 GCA_956483635.1 Panzeria rudis
ATATATATATATATTATATATATATATATATATATATATATATATATATATATATATATATATATATAATATATATATATATATAAATATATATATATATATATATATATA
Source organism: Panzeria rudis (assembly GCA_956483635.1). Classification (NCBI taxonomy): domain Eukaryota; kingdom Metazoa; phylum Arthropoda; class Insecta; order Diptera; family Tachinidae; genus Panzeria; species Panzeria rudis. Next base: position 112 of record CATQFL010000198.1, read on the forward strand.
TATATATATATATATATATATATATATATATATATATATATATATATATATATATATATATATATATATATATATATATATATATATATATATATATATATATATATATATATATAATATATATATATATATATATATATATATATATATATATATATATATATATATATTATATATATATATATATTATATATATATATATATATATATATATATATATATATATATATATATATATATATATATATATATATATATATATATATATATATATATATATATATAATATATATATATATATATATATATATATTAAAAGTGGAATAACAATAACGAGATATTAAATATATATATATATATATATATATATATATATATTTATATATATATATATATATATATATATATATATATATATATATATAATATATATATATATATATATATATATATATATATATATATATATATATATATTTATATATATATATATATATATATATATATATATATATATATATATATATATATATATATATATATATATATATATATATATATATATATATATATATATATTTATATATTTATATATATATATTTATATATATATATATATATATATATATATATATATATATATATATATATATATATATATATATATATATATATATATATATATATATATATATATATATATATATATATATATATATATATACATATATATATATATATATATATATATATATATATATATATATATATATATATATATATATATATATATATATATATATATATATATATATATATATATATATATATATATATATATATATATATATATATATATATATATATATATATAATATATATATATATATATATATATATATATATATATATATATATATATATATATATATATATATATATATATATATATATATATTTAATATCTCGTTATTGTTATTCCACTTTTAACACTTGAATTTTTGATGTTCTCTTTGCTAAATCAAATAGAATACTGAGTAAAGATACGGTCACACTTGTCAAATATTTTCCCAAAAAAACGTAACCACTACTTTTGTCCGAGGTTAACGTGATTTAACTTGGTTTTTATATCACAAAATAAAGTCAATTATGCCGGAGAATGCTATTTTTATATTATTTTTAATAAATGCGAACCCATATTTAAAAAAATATTGGAATTAAAGAAAATGCAATTTTAGCTTGTCTGTTGGTCACGTTTTTCGGCAAAAAATATAATGACGTAGTAGCCTTTTTAACCAGAGAATTTTAAAGGATTTTTTGATCTCTCATGGCTCTGGAGTTACGGGGTTCAAAACTTTAATTTTGTATTAGTCAGAACTCTTAGAATTAAGAACATATATAAATGACATGGGTATCACGGTAAAGTTCTGTAAAATACCTTCCTACTGGTGTATAAATTTCTGAGATCTATTAACCCATTGCTTGTGAAATGTAACTTTAAAATGTTGATATCTTTTCACGCAGAATCACCGTTATCTTAAAAACTAGTCGATACAACGATAAATAACCATGTATCCACTTTTATAGAGAACCTTTCATGCTTTTATTTGGTGTATTGTTGAAACCTGTGACCAATGAAATAAGTATGTTATGGTACTTTAAAAATGATTTTATGAGTTAACTTATTTTTAAAATCTCATTTTTCATAACTTATGAATTACATCGATGACAGCTTCCAATTACATATCAAATTAAAGCTTGGAAGATTCTATATTAAACTAAACATATGCTTGTATCGTTGTATCGGTCAGTTTTTAGGATAACGGTGCTTTTACGTGAAGTCATATACAAATTATTTTAAATTCCATTTTGCTCGCAATGGGTTAATGGATTTAAAAATGTTGTAGACCAGTGCAAAGATATTTCAGAACTCTGTAATGATAGGTGTCATCGTGTATATCTGTTATATATTGTAGGAATTATGATCAATAAAAAATTAAAGTTTTGAACCCCGTAACTCCGAAAACAAGAGTGGGCGCAAAAAAATACTAAACTTTTTACGTTAAAAAGTGCTATTACCACATAATTTTATTTATACATATATATTGTAACATTTAAATTTTGTAATTTTCATTTTTATTTTATAATAAAAAGTATTTCTAAGCACTCATTTGCTTTACATATTTTGTTATATTGTCAACACTGTTTTTGTTTTGTAGCCAACAAAAATAGAAATTAGTTTAATTTGACTACGCGACCAAAGTAAGCATAGACAACAACCTGCAGTCGTGTAGCCGTGAAAATAATCATTTTCGTATACACACATGTATTCGATTGTTGATATTTTGTAGTCGGTATCCTGCTGTGGTGAATGTGTTTAATGCATTAGACATCATTTTATTAGAGGGCTAGTCAACGATAAAAACATTGTTATCGAATACAAGTTTGAAGCATTTGCATTGCTGTAAAATAATGAATATAGGAAGTCATTCTAGTGGGCGTGTTGAAGAATGAGAATGAGCTACCTGAATATTTTACTTACTCTATTTTATTTATAATTTAATTTATATTGTTTGTAAATTTTGTCGTAAAATTTATTGACACAGAAAAAATAAAATTTTGTCATTCCTTGATTTCCATTAAAACGAGTATCACCTATTAACAGTGGTCATAACAATAGTTTTTTGCAGCATAATTAACTTTATTTTGTGACATAAAAATGAAGTTAAATCACACTAACCCTGAGCAAAAGAAGTGGTTACGTTTTTTGGGGCAAACCGTGCCTTTAGTTTGGAGAATTTGGTGACCAATTACTTTTCATGAGCCTACAAAGGTTTGGAAAATCAGCGGGCCCTCAAAAAAGGTGTCATCAGTTTTTGGCCAACAGCTTGGTGATACCGCTTAAGGAAAAAAAATTTTTTTTAGCTTTTTTCAGAATAACTTACAGGTACTCGTATTTTTTATTAACAATATTTGGCAAAGTTGTACTTGAGTGATTCCACGTAAAACGTCCCTATGCAAGGAAAAGAAAATTTTCTCATTTTTAATAAAAATCTCTCAATTGATGTTTTTTAGAGAATGACAATTATAGAAAAAATAAAAAAATACATTAATTAATTTAATAATATTTATAAATCAATTTGAGACACTTTTAAATGATCATGCAGAAACATTTTGCTCGACCTCTTTGTATGTTCAATATTTATTTTAGATTGTCTTTTATTCCATTTCTCATTATTAATAAAAAGCGTTATCTCTGAAAATAATATACTTTTTTTTTGCATTTTATTGAATTTAAACAAATATTCAGCTAGAGTATTCTGCTAGGACGAATAGCAAATAATTTCATGTCTTATTTTCTTATGAGTTTATCTTTATAGGCCCCTATTACCGTTTACAACACACAAATGTTGTGTTGTCTCGGCTACAACACAGCATAAGTTGTTTTTCGATTATGATTTACAGCATCTAGTTGTTGTGTATGTTATTTGCAAAGAAAAATCTATATACATACTTACAATTTGTATCCATTTTAATTTTTAATCTTTACACGGCAACAAGACAACAGTTAATGAGCAGTTGTAAGTTTTTGACAGCAAATAAAAATACTTGTTGTAAACGATAATCACACTAAATTAATATAGACAACTAAAGTACAACACTGCGTTGTAAATCCTAATCGCAGTTTACAAAATACAACATTAAAATAATTAGTGTTTGCAAAGAAAAATCTATATACATACTTACAATTTGTATCCATTTTAATCTTTACACGGCAACAAGACAACAGTTAATGAGCAGTTGTAAGTTTTTGACAGTTTTGACAGCAAATATAAATACTTGTTGTAAACGATAATCACACTAAATTAATATAGACAACTAAAAGTACAACACTGCGTTGTAAATCCTAATACAACATTAAAATAATTAGTGTTGTGAACGGTAATCGGGGCCATAATAATTAAATCAATAAAAAGTTTTATTTCTTCGAATTTTTTAATTTTAGGTACGGGTGTGACCTAAAAAAAATTTTTTTATAAGAAAAATAATTTTATGTCAAACAGTAAATACACAACACAATTAAAAACACTTTGAACAGATATCTGTACCAAATTTATTGTGTACCTTATAGTAAAAAGTTTACAGAATTTATACAGAAAGTCATAATTTTTTAAAACTAAGATTTGTAAGGTCACACTCGTCGCAGCTTTCTGACGACCATTCTCACGAGAAATCGTGTTCTATCAGTGTCTACCCGTTATTCAACGACTAAGCTTAATGTGTTTGCGAGCCGCAACGTTTTTTTTAAGTAAACAATTTTATATTCTTGATTTATAACAAAAAATGTGTGTAAAATGGTCACACCCGGCTAAATGGAATTACTCAGTTCGGTAGAGCTGAACAACTATTGTGAACATATCAATACAAAAAAAATTGGTTACCGAATTCGCCAAACTGAGTATACGGTTGCTTAGGGCCAGGCCCTAATTGGTTCAAAAAAGCATAAACGGACGTGTTAAAAACGCCAATGTGGCCTGGCCCTTAGTTAATAAAAAATAACGCATTTTTTCTTTAAAATATTTCTTAAGGTTCTGTGAATGTTTGTACAATGACCAGGGCTTTCATGTGTACAATTTTCATATAAAATACAAGAAATAACGAAATTCTAGACATAGCAAAATATCCAGTCATCTTCAACTTCATTTTCATTATTATTTTTATAAGTGGTACCATTTCTACCCAAGTTGATACAAGACACTGTTGCATTTTTTGAAAATATATACAATGTTGTTCTTTCGCTCTTTTGTATCGAAAATGGAACATTATATATGGTGTTGTAAAGAAAAAGGGTCCCTATGTTCCCAAATAAAATTTTACTGATATACTAAAAGCAGACGTTTAGGTAAATTTAAGGTTGAAGTTAATAACACTATTAACTCCCATTAACATAAAGCTCAGTTCTGTTGATTCTAGCTTTAAGTTTATTAACTTTCAATTTGCCTAAAGTAAAATTTTAACTGAAAGTTAATCATTTTCGTTAACAATAAAAAAATATTGACTTTTGTGATTGCCTGCAATAAACTATTTTTGGGAAATTAAAAAATATTTGAAATTTATATAAATAATATCATGGATCAACAGCATCTGAGTACGATTGCTGCACAAAGAAGTGCTGCATTCGCCTAGGAAGCTTTGAGTTTGTTATTATTCTTGGAAATTTATGTTAAATATTTACAAAATAAGAAAAAACTAATTTAATTTCAAATGTCAATAATTGCTTCAGTTAAGCACTTAAACTCAAGTTAAATTTAATTGAAATTTAATATTGTTACGTTTTTAGTCCTTTACATAAAAACGGTTTTATTATTTTCACAGGATTCGTTGAATTGCAATAAAATAAAACACGGATATTTATTTTACAAATAAATTCTCAGTAACACTTTATTTATTACTTCAAAAACACGTACAACTAAACGCGATGTACACACTAACTATTCTTGGCGATGTTTACTCGTCTAAGTTTAAAAACACACTTCTTTCTGTCGTCTGGCAGCCTCCCCTTATATAGTAAATTATAAAACCTTCTGGTAACTTCGCTAACTTTCTGGAATGTAGTTGTCTCTTTTTATCTTTAAGTATACGGCATGATCATTTGGTCTTGCTATAGTGTAGTGTATGTGCGTGTGTAGATGCATGAGATTTTTCTTCTGTTTGTTTATCTTCGCACACACACATACTCTAATGTTCGCAACTTAAGCAAATTATGCTGTCATCAAGTCTACATCTCTTGCAGTTTAAGTTTAATGTCACTGTTTGTAATTGCGATTAAGCAGTCTCGAATAGTCTTGAAAGTTCTAGCTACCGTTTCCTGAAGATTCCGGAAACTTCCATTTTCCGTTATTTTGAATTCTATTGGCAGTTGTCGAGTGATGCCAAGTTTAATTGTGGTACTTGGTTGCCAGGTTTTGATTTTATTACAGTGATTTAGGGGTATAAAGCAGATAATGATCGGGTTGTCAGTTTGTGTCGTTACATTTGAATCTGCATTTTCATTTCGTAACACTGCCGCCCACTTAAGCCTGTTCGTCCCGAATAGGCACACAATCACCTTTTCCATAGTGCGCCAGTCGTTCCAGGTGTACGATTTTCATTTTGGACCTTGGGCTGTTGTACTTCTGTATCCTATAGACGACATCGTTCAACCTTTTAATAACCTTATACGGTCCATCCCAATGAGTCTGCAATTTTGGAGACAATCCCTTCTTTCGTTGTGGGTTGTAAAGTAGAACCAATTGACCCTCATTGAATCCCTCAGAATTTGCAGCTCGGTCATATCTAGCCTTCATCTTGTCACTGGCCATTCTAATTCGGTTGCGTACAAATTCATGTAGCTCATTTAAATTTTCTTGCTCTTGGGAAGAGCTGGTGCCTTCTTCACTTGTTGGTGTAGGCTTAACGCCAAATTCCAAATCACCAGGCAATTTTAATTCCGTCCCGAAGACAATTTTAGCAGGTGTTCGTGATGTCGAGTCATGTACAGCTGACCTATATGCCAACAAAAATTTGGGAATGTGCTCGTCCCAGTCCCTTTGATGCGCGCTTACCACTTTTCGCAGGTACTCCTCTAGAGTGCGATTAAATCTTTCTACCATGCCATCGGACTGTGGGTGCAGCGGCGTCGTTCTTGTTTTCTTTATCCCATATAATTCGCACATTTCCCGGAATATAGCAGACTCGAAGTTTCTACCTTGGTCAGAATGTAATTCTATTGGAACACCATAGCGACATACCCAGTTGTTGACAAATACATTCACAACTGTCCTTGCTTCTTGATTGGGTATGGCATATACTTCTGGCCATTTACTAAAATAGTCCATCACCACAAGAACATAGCGATTCCCGGCGTCGCTGACGGGAAAAGGACCTGCTATATCCATTGCTATCCGCTCAAATGGTGCACCTGAGTTGTACTGTTGCAGCTGTCCTCGACTTTTTCTTGCTGGTCCTTTTGCTGCGATGCACTGTGGGCAGTTTGCTATCCAGTCGGCTACGGCTTGTTGACACCCAACCCAATAAAAACGCTGTTTTAGCTTCTCCAGCGTTTTTGTCACTCCCAGATGACCGCCACTAGGACCATTGTGGAACTCGTGCAAAACCTTATTCACCTTGGAGGATGGCACAACTATTAGGTTGGAAGCCATTTTACCATCTGCACTTTCCCATACGCGGTACAAGCACCCGTTTATCAGCTTCAGGCTATTCCACTGAGCCCAATAAGATTTCACAAGTGGGCTTTCAGCTGATATTACATTGCGAGCAGGTCTTCTATTTTCCTCTTTGGCTGCTATAATTGTCGCCAATATGGTGTCGTTTCTCTGTGCCGCTGACCAGTCCTCATCGGAATCGATGTGCGTTAGCCGAACATCAATAACGCATTCCTTCTTTTCGGCCTTAACACAATGTCTGCACTCCAAGCTGCAGGGCCGTCGTGATAAAGCATCTGCATTGTTATGCTTTACGCCCCTTCTATGCTCTATGCTGAAGTCGTAGCTTTGAAGACGTTCAATCCAGCGCGCTAGCTGCCCTTCAGGATTTTTAAACTGCAACAGCCATCTCAATGCAGAATGGTCGGTCCTCAGCGTAAAGTGTTGGCCATACAGGTACTTATGGTAGTGTTTTATGCACTCCAACACTGCCAAAAGCTCACGTCGTGTCACACAGTAGTTTCTCTCAGGCTTTGAGAGTATACGGCTATAATAGCCTATCACTTTTTCTGTGCCATTGACAACTTGCGACAACACACCTCCTATGCCATAGCCGCTCGCATCGGTATCAAGCAAAAATTTCTCTCCAGCTATGGGGTAGGCTAGTACTTGTGACGTACTCAGTAAATCCTTTAGTGTCTGGAACGCATTCTCCTGCTGTTCGCCCCAGTGATACGGCCTCGACTTCTTGGTTAGCTCATGCAAGCTTGCAGCGACGTTGGCAAAATTTGGTACAAAGCGTCTGTAGTAGGTACAAAGGCCCAGAAAGCTGCGCAGTTCATGAAGATTTTTCGGACGAGGCCAGTCCTTTACTGCTCGTATTTTATCTTCATCCGTTGAGATTCCGTCTGCTGTAACTCGATGGCCCAAATACTTTACTTCTCTCTGGAACAATGCACATTTCTTCACGCTAAGTTTTAAACCAGCTGATGATATGCGTTGAAGAACCTCCGCCAAATTTTTGAGGTGCTCATCAAAAGTCTTTCCCATCACGACGATGTCATCAAGGTACACCAAGCAAGTCTTCCAGTGAAGTCCTTTCAGCACTCGTTCCATTAGGCGTTCAAAAGTAGCTGGAGCATTGCAGAGCCCGAATGGCATAACTTTAAACTGCCATAATCCATCGCTCGCGCTAAAAGCAGTTTTCTCCTTATCTTTCTCTGCAATCTCCACCTGCCAATATCCGCTTTGTAGGTCTAACGTGGAGAACCATTTCGTTCCAGCCAGCGTGTCTAAGGTGTCGTCAATTCTTGGTAGTGGATAACTGTCCTTCTTAGTAACGTCATTGAGCTTTCTGTAGTCAACGCAGAATCTCGTACTGCCATCCTTCTTTTTGACTAAGACAACGGGCGAACTCCAAGGACTTGAAGATGGCTCGATTACACCACTCCGCTCCATTTCATGAACAAGTTCTTTTACCTCATTCCGTTTTGCTAGGGGTACACTTCTGGGTGGCTGTTTGATCGGCCTCGCTTCGCCTGTATTTATTTCATGTTTCACTATTGCCGTTCTCCCTTGGCTTTGATCTTTCAAGGCGAAGACGCTGGTGTGCCTTTTTAGCAGCTGTTTAGCTTTATTTCTATCAGGAGCTGCTAATTCTGCTACCCATTTCCCCACGTGTTCTTCAAATTGTTCACGCTCTTTTGCGGACATATTGGCTGGTTCAGGCTTTCGCTCGCAGTTTATTATTGCCTCTGGTGGAGTACATTGGCCTATAGCAGAATTTCCGCTGACGACTTTTTTGTTGCCTGATAAATTAAGTACTCTTATAGGGATCTTTCCTCCTTTGCAAGTTTTTACGAGGGCTTTTGCTGTTAATAGCTCGCTCTTAATTTCTGTTGGTTCTACTACCCACAACCGATTGTCCTCACAATCTCCCTCCATGCGTGCCCATATTACTGATTCAGACTGCGGTGGTATCGTCTGGTTTTCAATAGCAACTAGTTTCCTTACGTGCGTTTGATTGTCATATCCAACATCAAGCGGTATTTCAACATTACGCCAAATCATCACCTTTTGCCCCATATGCAGGTTTATGCCATGGTTTATCATAAAATCGGCTCCAATAATAACCTCGTCAACAATATCGGCAACGATAAACACATGTTTCACGCTTATATTGGCTATAGTCACCTTCGCTTCAGTCTTACCGTAGACAGTGGCAGGCTCCCCAGTAGCTGTACGTAGTCTTATATTCCTTAAAGGTTCACACTTCCCCTTCACTATATCGGGCCTGATTATTGACTGCGACGCTCCTGTGTCTATGGTGAAGATGTGCTTTTCGCCGTTGATGTATCCACATGCAGTAAGGTTGCTATTTTTCTGCTGCATTACTGATATGGAGATTGTGGGGCCGTCGTTTGTGGGAGCTAGCTCTTGCCCCTTAGTGCTAGCTCGTTTTAGTTTAACGGGGACTCTTGTGTTGTTTGTTGGTTCACCCGTTTACTATTCCTTGGTGGCGAAACAGATCTGGCTCTTTTTCTTGGCGCCTTGCAGTTGCGCTGGAAGTGGCCAATTTTGCCGCAGTTATAACACTTAGCTTTTACTTTGCCGTCGTTCTCCGCCAATGCTTGTCTCACTGCCTCCTTGATGCTAGAGACTAGATCACTCTCATTTTCGGCAATGACCTCCACGTTCCGCACCTTGCACACCTGTGGCTTCCAAATCACCCTAGCAGTCTCCTGAGCTAGTGCAAATGAAACCATTTCTGCGAATGTAGCCTTTTGTGTAGCACACACTGCAAGCTTGATGTCAGGATCACGGATGCCATTAACAAACGCCTCTGTTTTGACATGATCCAGGAATGGGTGGTTTTCACCTGGATACGTAAGCTGCACTAACCGCTCAATTTCCATTGCGAAATCTTGTAGAGACTCATTGGGCTTTTGTCCTCTACATCGCAATTCCATGCGGTATATATCTCGCTTATGTTCGCCACCATATTTCCGCTGCAGTGCCGCCATTATGTCATCAAAATTATTTCTGCAGCTCCCTGGTACGGTTTCAAGTACTTCTGCTGCGGCTCCTTTTAAGGCCAAAATCAGCTCTATGGCCTTTTCTTCACTGTTCCAACCATTTTTGCTGGCAACTGTTTCGAACTGGAACTTGAAGATGTTCAAAGGTGCGCTGCCATCGAAACAAGGCGTCTTTACTCTGCTGGAAGCCTCTGGAATAACTCTCACTGGCCCTCCTTGACACTGAAGATTAACAATTTTTGCTTCCAGTTCATGTAATTTCTCGTCCACATCTTTTACATGCACTTCGACACCACCAATTTCTAGGCTATGAAGTTTATTCTCTAGTTCTGAGAGTTTCTCGTCAAATTTGATGACTTGTACCTCAATGCCATCTACTCTTCTATTTATGACCTCAGAAATTTCCACTAGCTTCTCATTTGTGGCCTTAGATATTTCCTGAACTTCAGCCTTAACTTCAGCTAGCAGTCGCTCGTTGTTAGCTCTAGATGTTTCTTGAACTTCAGCCAGCATTCTCTCATTGTTAGCTCTAGATGTTTCTTGAACTTCAGCCAGCATTCTCTCATTGTTACCTCTAGATGTTTCTTTAACTTCTTGAAATTTTTCCATCATAGCGGCGAACATTGTGCTTAAATCCATGTTGCTTGTCGTGGCACGAGTACATACCTCTATTTCCTCTTTATCCTCAAATTCGTATGTCCCGATGTCGATGCCACGCTGCTTGAACTCATCTATCAGCCTCTTCTGAAGTTCCACTTTATTGCCTGTTGTTGGCAGTTCCAGCTTACTCAGCTCTTTTTTTAGCTGCTCAACTTTTAGCTCTTCAAACTTCATGGCTTCTATTTTTTTTTAATGTCCTTTTGTAATTTTTATTTTAATTAATAATGTTTTTTTTTTTTTTTATTAATGTCCTTTTTATTATTATTAATGTCCTTTTTATTAATTAATAATGTCCTTTTTTTTTTATTAATTAATAATGTCCTTTTTATTTTATTTTGCAATCCCACTTCTGACACCAATTGTTACGTTTTTAGTCCTTTACATAAAAACGGTTTTATTATTTTCACAGGATTCGTTGAATTGCAATAAAATAAAACACGGATATTTATTTTACAAATAAATTCTCAGTAACACTTTATTTATTACTTCAAAAACACGTACAACTAAACGCGATGTACACACTAACTATTCTTGGCGATGTTTACTCGTCTAAGTTTAAAAACACACTTCTTTCTGTCGTCTGGCAGCCTCCCCTTATATAGTAAATTATAAAACCTTCTGGTAACTTCGCTAACTTTCTGGAATGTAGTTGTCTCTTTTTATCTTTAAGTATACGGCATGATCATTTGGTCTTGCTATAGTGTAGTGTATGTGCGTGTGTAGATGCATGAGATTTTTCTTCTGTTTGTTTATCTTCGCACACACACATACTCTAATGTTCGCAACTTAAGCAAATTATGCTGTCATCAAGTCTACATCTCTTGCAGTTTAAGTTTAATGTCACTGTTTGTAATTGCGATTAAGCAGTCTCGAATAGTCTTGAAAGTTCTAGCTACCGTTTCCTGAAGATTCCGGAAACTTCCATTTTCCGTTATTTTGAATTCTATTGGCAGTTGTCGAGTGATGCCAAGTTTAATTGTGGTACTTGGTTGCCAGGTTTTGATTTTATTACAGTGATTTAGGGGTATAAAGCAGATAATGATCGGGTTGTCAGTTTGTGTCGTTACATTTGAATCTGCATTTTCATTTCGTAACAATATGTAAATCAGCTTTGCGTTAATGAAATTTTATTAATCAAGATTTAAATTTGGAGTTTAGTGTTAACTGCAACTTAATATTTTTTATTGATAACGACGCTAAGACATATACTGAGCATTCTACAATCGATTTAAACTAGATTGATAAATGGGAATTATAAAAAATATGGAAAACTGTGAATTAGATTTTAGGAAAAGTTTGAAAAATGTATAAACTTTGAACCTCAATATTCTAAAGCTTGAGATTTCCATACTATAACCTCAAAATGCTATAACTAAACAATATTTTGGAATTTTCTGGTTATTTGCATACATATTTGTTCGCAATAATGTGTACTTTTAGGAAATACCAAAAATGATTTAGATTTTGGAAAGATAATGGATTTAGATTGTGGAACATCACATTTAAATATTTGTACATCCGGTAATAAGGTACAAATTAAGGTAAAACATAAAAATTCAAACGCAAAAATATGCTAAATAATTTTTGGAAAAATTGTGAAATATATGCTAAAAGCATTTTTTCATGCTAGTAGAGTTCAAAAAATTCTAGATCTAGCATTAAATATGCTAAATTGGTAACGCTGCCGCCGAGACACATCAAAATTCAAGTTTCATTGGGTAAAAACATTATAGCCAAACAACGTAAAGTTTTGGACTGTGCCCCTTCTGATTTCTATAAAGTTTTGTACAATCTACCATTAATGAAAAATCTTGACATTCTGGTTCGCGAAATATATATCGCGACCTTAGTTAGTATTGTTTTGGCCCATATGCCAAAAAGTTGGAATGGAGAAAAACAACAAAGAAGATTTACATTAAGTTTTCTCAAAATATATCCGATAGAATTTTTTTGTATTCTCAGCACTGCTTCCGGCATATGTTTGGAAGAAAAATGTAAATTTTTGTGAACTTTCATAAATCCGATTAGAAATTAACATCTTTTTACTGAAAGTAAAATATCTTGTTATGTGCTCCAGTAGCCACTTTTTTTATTTTATTCGTAAAAAGTAGCTTTTGTTGCTCCATGTGTATACTAACTGCTGTGTATTGAGTAACTTGTTATTGAGATGAAATTTTCTACTTTTTATTGAAAATAAGCATATACATGTTATTAGAAAAGATATTTACATGGAATAAAAAGTTAATATCTTGGTATTTTACTTGATTTCTGATTTTTATTTTTTTATTAAAAGAATTTTTTTTAATATATCAAAAATGATGACATCGAGCACAATCAGGCGAGGATACAAGGATATTCCCCCCCAAAAAAACGAGTAAATTTCTATACAGTTTCTAAAAGAAGTTGGGAAAAATAGTATGTTTTACTTACAAGTTCTCCCCCCCCCCCAAAAAAAAAGCTCAAGCTGGATCCGCGGCTGAGCACAATTAATGCTTGATATCGCAGAAACCAGGAACAGTTTCGTGAAACAGTTTTTGGATTCTGAAAGAGGGTATTCAAAATATATAAACCCCATACTTAACGCAATTTTTTTAAATGGTCGGTGGGCCAAAACAATACTAAGGTCGCGATTAGAGATGTGCGCGTGAGTGAGTTTTCGCTTACGATCACGCACGATCAGGAAAAAAATTTCTATTAAATTAAAAAACTGCAATACATTATTATTGATTGATGAAAATTTTTGCAATTTAAACTATTTAACAAAGTTCGCAAAACTTTTAAATATTTAGAAGTGCAACCCTACGCTGTTATTTTATTAATTAAACTGAATATTGAAGCATGCTAAAAACGAGTAATACACACACAACAATTTCTTGAAAAAGTTATAATTCCTATTATTTTTCAAATATTTGATGCAAAACACCATACAATTCCGATACATCAGTTTATATGAAGAGAGTATACACAGTATTTTCGTTCTCTATTTTTAACGCATAATCGTCAGTGTTATATTAAAAAAGCTTATGTATATTTATATATTAAATAATATATTAAATCATGCTGGACTAGATTTCACTTTAAAATGTATGCGTTTATTGTATGAAATACTTTCAATATTTTCAAAGCCATTAACCCATTATGAGTGAAATGGATTTTTTCGCCTGACTTTTTACGTAAAAACATTGCTATCTTAAAGACTGGACAATATAGCTGTACTCAATATTTTATTTTATAGGGAACCTTCCAAGCTTTCATTTGGTGTATATTTGTAAGCTGTCATTGTTAAATATGAAAGTTATGTAACTTCTAATATTAGTTTATGTACCAGGGGCCGAATTACCGCATACGTGATCGAGTAAAATTGTTCGAAAATATTCTTTTTGGGATTACGGCATACGATAATCGAGTAGCTGCTGTTTAAATTCCACTCGTTAGCACTAGAGCGATCGAATACAATATTTTCTTTTATTGTGTTTGTTTTGCAAAAAAGCATGGAACATTACCTATAAACCTTATTACAGTTGGCCAATCGACTAGGTTGTTGTACTAGCTGCTAGAAACACAAAATTTTTCTTTAATGTAATACAAATTTTTAGTTGATTCAACAACCGGTATAATATAAACTTGATACACATTTTAAACATTTCCATACGTTAGCTATCGAATGCGGTAATCCATCCATTCGATACGTGACGAAATTTTATTCGATACGAAAGCCTACTCGATAACGAATGCGGTAATTCGGCCCCAGATTTGCAAAATATTTCGTAAAAATTCGTATTAGACAGAATCTTTGTAAGTGACGCCGTGGTGCGAAATATCATAGAAGACAAAATCGTTGTGTCCGCTGTTTCAGTAAATAAGCGATATATCGTATTTCAAACGTTTTGACTTTTTGTGTGCTGGGTTGTCTTCAGCTTACAAACATATTTTTCCTGATGTCAGACATGTCGGCATAAAAGGTTCACTGGGTTTCTTTCGCTGTCGACACACGTACTTTCGGTCCGAAGTAGGACAGAAAGTCTGCACAAGATGCCGAATTCGTATTCGAAGACGGTCCATATGAGTGGTTAACAAGAAAACGAACCTCTTTGTCTGAGAAAATTCTAGAAACTTTGCCGAAACTCTCTACGAACTCTGACGAATCTCTTAAGGAATTTGCGACATGTCGCAGAAAACTCGGTTCATCTAAAATTAGAAACTTATCAGAAATGTCGTATAAAATTCGCAAATTAAATCAAAATATTGTAGGAGTAAAGAGGAAATTTTTTTCAGCAAGCTACGAAATGTAATTTCGTGAGTGCGTGAAAATTACATTTTTAAAATCACGCACGGAATTTAATTTGTAAATCACGCTCACGCACGATTGCGTGATTATTTTTCAATTTAGTCACGATCACGCGTGAATCACGCCTGACACGAAAAATTCACGACATTTGCACATCTCTAGTCGCGATATACTTGATTACATTTGTGTTGAATTTTCTAATTTCCAAGTCGCTATATTTCGCGAACCAGAAATGATGGTGAGTTCAGATTTCGCAATAACGGTAGCTATGCAAGAGGCAACATTCGTGCCAAATTTCATCATCAATCGGAAGGGGTAAAGTCCAACATTTTATTTTTATTGTTTGCTTACGGTGCTGTTGGCTGGGTAGTTAGCGCGTTTGACTACAAACCCTGAGGTCATGAGTTCAAGACTAGTTTCAGGCAAGCCAACAAGATCATGCATTTTTCTCGTGTGCAGTGGTGTTTTATTGTATTGGTTGTTGTTGGACTGTTAAAGTGATGAAGGCATAGCACTGATCACTTTGGCAGTACCGGCAGCGATTAATACTAATCTCTACAGCACCCTCCTTCGTCGGTGTTGTAGTAGAACCGTCGGGGAATTAAAAGAACTAATATAATGGCTACACAGCTTAAACAACTCAATGCCTCTACTTGACATTAGAGAGGCTTGCAACTGGGGCAGTACAATTTAGCCGGCGAAGCCTAAATTAGCCGGATAGCCGGCTAAGCTGGCTTAGCTGATTTAGCCGGCTTAGCTGGCTTAACCAGCTTAGCTGGAATAATCAACTTAGCTGTTTTAGCTGGCTTAATCAGCTAAACAGCTAATTTTGTTTCTGCTGTTTGACGATTTATAATAAATAACATAACATAATATAGGACCGGCAGAAGATGACCGTCCGAAGTTGACCGACCGAATGTGATTCGCCGTATACGATCGGCAGGTGACCAGCCTAAGGTGACAGACCGAAGCCGACATGCCTATGTAGGCCTTGTGAAGGCGACGGGTGGTAGGCTGATGGCGACAGGAGCTTCGTTCCTACCCGGTGCCCTATAGCTCCATACGTTTTTAGAGTTCCGTACACCAAAAGTATCAAGAAACCCTATTGTTTTCGTTACGCTGTCCGTCGGTCTGTCACTGGCTATTTTCTCGAGAACCGTAAGAGCTACGGACCTGAAATTTTCACAGAATATGTAAAACTTTGGCCGCTACAGCAACAAACAAAAATCGATAAAATCCAAAAAATCACCAAAACTAAAAAAATCGCCGAAAACCGAAAAAGCGGTCAAAACAAAAGAGACCGTCACAACTTAAAAAACACCGCTTAAAAAACGAAAAAAAAAACGCAAAAAAAACGTTAAAACTGAAAAAAATACCAAAACAGAAAAAATCGCCAGAACGAAAAATAACGCCAAAACTGAACAAATTCGCCTAAACTAAGAAAATCAGAACACCGAAAAAATTGCCGAAACTAAAAAAATCGCCAGAACATGAAAAGCTCCAAAACTAAAAAAGCCAAAAGTGAACAAAATCGCCAAAACCGAAAAAAAATCTTCAAAACTAAAAAAGCGCCTAAAGTGCAAAAAATCGCCAAAAATGAAAACAATCGCCAAAACCGAAACAAATCGCCAAAAACCGAAAAAAATTATCAAAACTGAAAAAATCGCTTAAAATGAAAAAATTGCCAAAAATCGATCTTTTTCGGCTTTTGCGATTTATTCGGTTTTGGCAATTTTTTCAGTTTTAGCGATTTTTTCAGTTTTTGCGATTTTTTTCAATTTTATCGATTTTTTCAGCTCTGAATTTTTTTGTTTTGGCGATTTTTTTTTCGATTTTGGCGATTTTTTTTGCGATTTTTTTCATTTTAGGCGCCTTTTTTTAGTTTTGGCGATTTTGTTCAGTTTTGGCGATTTTTTTAGTTTCGGTGGTTTTATCAGTGTTGCGATTTTCTTAGTCTAGGCGTTTTTTCAGTTTTGGTGATTTTTTTTTGCTTTTGGCGATATTTTTCAGTTTTGAAGCTTTTTTTGTTTTTGGAGATTTTTTTCTGTTTTGGCGATTTTTTCAGTTTTAGCGTTTTTTCGCGATTATTTTCGCTTTTTGACGATATTCTTAGTTTAAGGGATTTTATTTTAAGTTTTGGCGGTTTTTTCGTTTTTTAAGTTTATTTGGCGACTTTTTTAGTTTTGGTGATTTTTTAGATTATAGCAATTTCTGTTTGTTGTTCTAGCGGCAACAGTTTTACATATTGTGTGAAAATTTCAGGTCCGTAGCTCTTACGGTTCTCGAGAAAGCAGATAATGACAGACGGACTGCGTAACGAAAACAATAGCGTCCTTGATACTTTTGGTGTACGGAATTCTAAAAACGTATGGTGCTATAGGGCACCGAGTAGGAATGAAGCTCCTGTCGCCTTAAGCCTACCACCCGTCGCCTTCACTAGGCTTGTCGGCTTCGATCTGTCACCTTTGGCTGGTCACCTGGCGATCGTATACGGGGAATCACATCCGGTCAGTCAACTTCAGATGGTCATGTTCTGCCGGTCATATATTATGTTATTTATTATAAATCGTCAAACAACAAACAAAATTTGCTGTTTAGCTGATTAAGCCGGCTAAATTGCTAAGCTGGCCGGTTAACCCGCTAATTTTCTTATCTAACCTTTTTAGCCGGCTTGGCCGTCTAAATTGTATGCTCTACTTGCAACACTGCTCTACAAAAAAACTCATAATAGCAGCGTTGTAAATTAGTTAAGCTCTCTATCTCTCTCCCACTTCACCACATGTTCTCTCTACACTATCCCTTTCCCAAAGGAGGTAACACATTAATTAATTAACTGGTAGGCATTAATTGCCTGATTGTGCTACTTCTCTAATAAAAAAAATATATTATATATTTTTACCCAATGAAAAACTTAATTTTGATGTCTCGGCAGGAGCTAGGTTTTGATTTTAGACCCTTAGTTTTTTAAGGTAATTTTCTTAGAATTTTGCGTAGATTTCGTTTTTGCTAGTCGCCTGTTGACAAAAACAATTGACCCACCATAATGTACATGCTAGGTGCCTTTAGAGTTTAACAATTAAGTTATGAGTTTAGCTGAACTATGGATTTATATCCAAAAAAATTTATTTCTTCTTGGCTTGAGTTCGGTTTTAATTTTATTTTTCAATTAAATTTAGTTTTTATTCAAGCTTCTTTTTATTATTTCTCTATTCTAGTATCAATTACACAGCGGAACAGTGGTTTTGTTGGAACAAAAAATATGTAATATGAACGAAAAATGTTACATTTTTTACCCTTCTCAGTGAAAATTTGCAATATAATGAATTTATAAAATACTGAATTTATTACAAGTTATATCAACACTTAGCAGGATACATTTTTATCTTAAAAGAGCGCTAGTTTGCAATTTTACGTAAAAAGTTATAGAATTTTTACAGTTTGCCTAGAAAATAAAACGACAAAGTCTAACGAAAATTTAATACATATTCTGGAAGATCGACGAAATTTTTTTATTTAATTTATTAAAGTTTTTAATAATTATGCATAAATATATTCTCAAACCTACCAAAAAATGATTTAGCATATCATCCTACCAAACGAAAAAATTCCTACCAAATTTGGTAGAAACCTACCAACAATGACTACGCTGCCTGTCACTATAAATATTTATTGTTTGTTTACAAATTTATAAAAGAAATTTTTTTAGTAATTATTAATTAACATGACCTTGAAACTAAAATAATTCTTGCAAAAAAACCGACTACAATACAGGGCGGTACCATGCCCCCACTATTTAATCATCATGTACTTTTACGAGAACTAATTGTGTGTGCAAAGTATCATAAGAATCAGATAAGTAGTAAGCACAATGTTGTATTGTACCGATAATGCTGACTTTAGACGACATGTTTTTTACATATGGCTTGTTAGATGTGTGAGACATATGTAACTTCGCATGTTTGTCAAAATTGTCAATTTACAGACCGTTTATAATATTTGCTTTCACACGTACATGTGCAATTACATCTGACATAACCTCTGAGTGTTCACAACAGCTGAGTTTTTGCACAATTTTCGTAAATATATAAAGCGATTTTTGCTTTTTAATGTTTTTTCAGCCAAACCACACTTTTGATCATTTAATACAGCTGATGTCAGATGCCTTGTCAGATGAAAATAGAGCACGCTCTAATTGAAAATTTTTCATCTGACTTTGCTTCTGTAAATGTCATCTGACAATGTTTCATATGTTTCACACGGCATGTATTTATCACTTTTGCAGTGGGAAATTTGACAAGTCAGATGTAAAATACATGTCGTCTAAAGTCAGCATAACTAAACATGTATGCTTATTTACTTTTCATGGGCGTTACACTGCCCACTTTTCTAAACATAATATTGTATTGTAACGATAACTAAATGTATATGCTTTAGTAGAAGTTGTTCAAAAAGAAAATTTACTTTGCATGGGCGTGGCATAGCCCACTATTTTTAAATCCTGATGTAGTATTTAAACAGAAGCTTAATATGTGTCTAAAGTTTCATAAGAATCGGTTGAGTAGAAGTAGTTGAAAACGGATGTGTATTTACTTTGTATGGGAGTGACCCCGCCCACTTTTGAGCGGGACCAATCTAGAAGTACATCCTTTGAAATAGAGAAAAAATTCAGTTCATAAATAACGGAGTTTTGAGGGAAAATACACAAAAAAATTTAAAAAAACACATGAATTGATAACCTTTCTCCTTTTTTTGAAGTCGGCTAATAAAATAATTTACAAATGGTATTTGTAAGAAAACCAAAAAAATTTACAAATACCTACATTTTCAATAACTTTTACAAACTACCATACCGCATCGAAAGCAAAATTGTGTTCGATTCAAAATTCGATGTACAACGAAATTTTCGACAGTTCTGCCAGCTAATAATACGAATTTGACATTCGATAATCGATGTTCTATAGCCAGCGAAGATCGAACATCGAAGGCAACTCATTATAAGGGCCTATATTTTTATTTAGAGATGAATGTGAAGCATGTAGACAAAGAAAATTTTGACTGCGCGGAGGGTTGAATTGACGTTTCGATAGCTCCCGCTTATATCATCAGAGCTCTTTACCGCTTAGACCACTCGACCAAAGTCGGTGGTTTGCAGTCAAGAGTTAAATATCATCTAATTTTAAACAATTCATACTGTCAGTCTTAGAGCTACATATATTTCATTTGATAGTTATTGATATTCACTTTTTTCTTCTGTCTTGTGTTAAGCTTCGTTTTATTATTTCTCTATTCTAGTATGACTTATCATATATAATTACAAGTACTATTAGTAGGGGAGCTAAATGTGGATTTACTCGAGCGTCGTCGGGACCTTGCGGAATGTGAAGATTAGATGCTAAAAAGAAAAAAAGGTTATGTGATGTGTGTACTTTCAGTGGTGGGGGGACCTTGTACGGGCTTTGAAAAATGTAAAAAAAATAGTCACATTGAAATACTCGAGCGCGTCAGATATTCATAGTGTATGCAACCCACGTGTTTCTGATAACGGAGCAATATTAATCTGACGTGCTGCAATGTTTTAAGAGCATAAAAGCAGCTTACAAAATAATAAAAAGCGAAATATAGACAAAGAAACCCCAAATTTCCCGCTATCAAAAGCGGATTTGTCAGCGGCCACAAATTTTTTTGTTTGCGAAAGAAGAACAACCAGTCATAATCATATGGTAATGTATAAAACTTTAATCGAATTTAAATGTCCAAGATTGGTGCATTTATTTTGATTTAAGTGTTTAATGCAAAAGAGATTTTTGTACTTAAAAAGGACTCAAACATAAATGACTTTGAAAATCCAAGTTAAAAATTTACCGTAATTGTTGAAAATAACAGCTAGTAGAGATACAAAATTTGTTATATATCGAAACTCATTTGCGCTCAAAAACTATTATAGTGTGGCCTAAAAGTGAATATGTGAGACAGATTTTTTGACAAGTCTTAAAGCAAAATACATTTGTATATGTATATATATTCAACAAATCTAAAAACTAAAACTGTTATTAAAAATCAGTATGTTGCTTTTTATATTTTGTTTGTGTTCACAACACTTTCGAGTTACTTTTTGGGACAAAAATTTGGTTTTTGCTATTCCCGAACTTTTGTGTTTATTGAGAGTAATCCTTGCTTACTCTTTTTTTACCGAACTTTACCCAAAAAGTACGGAATTGGAGCTATTATGTTGCTTTTGTTAAACTCGTTGCAAATACCAAAACAAAATTAAAGCAAACGTTTCGTTTTGTTTATTTTCCTACTCTGATTATAAGTAGTTATTCAATACTTTCAGTAAAACACATTGTAAAGTATGAATGAAACTGATTAAAATTTTTAAGAATTTGAGTACAAAAAAGTACTGAATAACTAATATAAATGATGAAACAGAATTCCGGTGTCTTGTGTTTTTTCATACAAATTGACATTTTAAATACTGCAGAAGTTTTGAAATAGAATTTATTTCATTTTGAGAACGTATTTTAATTTGATTTTGTATTAAAAGTCTCACTCTTAAAAAAAGTTTCCATATATTAATAGATTTTCACAACTTTTTCTAACAAAACTTTTGAACTGAATAAAGAAAACTAAAAATAAAAGGAAAAAAGCAATATTAAATATATTTTTGATAAAATTAAAAAGCAAAATTTTGATAGAATTAATAAGAAATTTGTCGCTTCGGTCGTTGTTTTTATTATGGGCTTTGTTGCTCACTAATTGATTTTCTGTCGACGTTTTAGTAATGCTCTGTTTCATCACTAACTTTTATTTAATTAAAACCTCGTAAAACATAATATAAAACAATATTTCAAATTTAAAAAGTAAATAATCTATAATTTTCACGAATAAGATTGAAGTTTTCATATTTTTATTTAATATATACCTTGCTTTTCTTTTAAATTTGTTCAATTATTGCAACAAAAAAAATACTTTTGCACTTTATACCATTTTTCTGAAAGTAAATTTTTTTTGTGTTATTTGTTTCTCTTTCGCTCTGTTTTTCAACATAGAATGTGAGACTCTGCGTAGTTGAAAAATATTTCGATACTCATGCAGACCTTTATTAAACACACCCATGCAGTCCTTTAATACGAACGTAAACATGTTGTTATGAACAGCTGTGATGAAATAATGGCGGCGGAAATATTTACTTTTTGGCACCGCCATTAAAAACTTTATTGATGATTTTAGATACATAGTAGAATAATATACACTATAGCCCTGGAACGCCAGCTGATTAGTTTTTTATTTGCTTTTTTCAGGGTACGAACTGTCAAATCTTGTGTATATGTGAAATAACTACGTTGCACGCACAATACCACACGTATGTTTGCTGCTTATGTTCTACAAACACACATACCCTCTCTATTAATGTTTGACATTTCGTACCCCAAATGTACATTTGTATTAGTTATGCGGCTACCTGTTATTTTATTCTACATGTTTAGATACTTCGGCTTATAGAAATCGTCAGATTATTATATTCCCTTGATCCTTGAATCATGAAGATTTTGACCGCGCTCGAGGTGACGTTTTTTTTGCAGCTTCCCAACCCTCCCATTTCTTTACGTCACACTTAAATCAGCAGATTATTGAAATGCACACTGTTCTGCATGTAATTGACTCACCATGCCTTAATCTGACGCGCTCGAGTTTCTACAGCTATCGATTTTTTTACTAATCTGATCAGCTGGCCTAGACGAACCCCCCTATATACAGGGTTCATATATGGTGGGGGTCTTTAAAAGGGTGGAAGGTTTCACCCCATATGGTTTTCTGACGCGCTTGAGTAAATCCAAAAATCCCTTCTACGGCTCCCCTACTATATTGTGTGTGAATTTTTGTTCAGTTTATTAGAACATGTACATTAAAGTGGTTCGGCCTCCGTACAAAATAAAAAAGTTGGGCCAGTCACCCCCCCAGGATCAAAGGTTAGTTGAAAAAAATTCCAGAAACTTTTTTTAATTTTTTGACACGCCCCTGGATACCGCTTTTTTAGTTTTTTGTACGCTGCGTTGCCATTTATGGTTCAATAATAACATATTGCATATCGTTATTCATGGCTTGAGTATGGCTTCATTTTTGCCTCTGATGACTTTTTAATCCGACATCAAATTCAGGGCGCCACTTATGCTATATCGGATCCTTCCCCTCTTATATTCACTTTTTTGCACATGACAAGAAAGCCCTTCTAGAAGTTATAATATCTAGTTTTTAATATACTCACTTTTATGCCACGCCCCAGTAGTAAGCCCCTTTTTTATTTTCACATATATATTGCACTAGATGTGCCCTAGAAAGTTCCCGTTATACAAAATAAACAATGTTACCACCGTTAAAAAACAAAAGCATCTCTAATTTCCAACAACATTTATATTAGTAAAATTGGGTATATTTTCGTTTTTTTTCTATTTTGACTTAGAAATAAGATATTTTATCGCGGTAAAAAGTACAATATGTTTGAATCAGGACTCTAAAGTACCTCTATAGCAAATTTCATGAAATCGCTTCAGTGGTTTTTGTGTGAAGCGTGTTTGGACAGACGGACAGACAGACAAAAATTCCAAAATTCAGCGATGAGGCTCATTTTCGGCTGAATGGCTTCGTCAATAAGCAAAATATGCGTTATTGGTCAGACAGCAATCCACACGTACTCCATGAGTCATCATTGCATCCCGAAAAAATTACGGTTTGGTGCGGTTTATGGGCCGGCGGCGTCATTGGGCCGTACTTCTTCCGTGATGATCAAGACCGGCACGTTACTGTGAATGGGAATCGCTACCGTTCAATGATAACAGAATATTTTTTGCCCCAACTGGATGATATGGACTTGGAGGACATGTGTTTCCAACAGGACGGCGCCACAAGCCACACAGCAAATGTCACAATCAATATATTGGAAACCAAGTTTGGAGAACGTGTTATCTCACGAAATACTCCAGTCGATTGGCCGCCTCGGTCGTGCGATTTGATGCCGTTAGACTATTTCCTGTGGGGCTACGTAAAGTCTATGGTGTATGCCAACAAGCCAGCGACGATTGATGAACTTCGTACGAATATCGAACGTTAAATTGCAGCAGTATCGGCCGATTTATGCTTGAAAACCGTCGAAAATTGGTGGTGGCCATGCGAAAGAAATCGAGTTCCATACATAATGGCATCGAACGTACTTTCACAGGAATAAAGAATTTCATTGATATCCAAAACCGTTTTTGTTTTATTTAAAAAAAACTTTTTTAGCGCTCTTATTGAAAACCTCCTTACAATAAGTTAGAAAGGCATAGTTTAATTCTCAAAAATAGTATATAAGCCGAAGAAAATGTTAAATAAAACAGACTTGAATTTGAATAATATGGAAGTTACCCCCATATGCAAAAAAAATTTGGTGTCTTTGAAATGTATGTCAAAAAACAAAATTTCCATAGAAAACACCGGTTTTAACATACATTTCAAACACACTATTTTTTTGCATATGGGGGTAAATCGGCAACATCTGCCTGTCTTTCATTGAATAGTCTCTCTTTTGGCAGTTCCTTTGAATGCCTACGTATTAGCTGGAACCCTTTCAGCTGGATAAAATAAATATAAAGGCTATAGGGAACTTAACACTACACTAACTAAAACCTAACATTATTACATCCGCTCACTTTCATACAAAATAAGACGTGATTTACAGACAAGTGAAAAAAATCACCGTATAAATTGCGTGTAAGTATTTGTCATATCTTGCAAAAAAACACATTTTCTAAAATAGTTTGAGCTCGCTGAACACGAAAATTATATTAATTTATTTTTCTTAATGCGCGTTTTACCGATATTCGCGAAAAACAAGTTTTTTTTGTTGCTTTTTTTTAGTTCTTTCGTTTATTGACAAAAATTTCGAGAACGGCTCATCTGAATAAAAAAAATTACACACTGTTGTATAGATATCTCTCTATTCTTTTCTTCAATACACTAATTGTGCCGATCGTATAAAAAATGTATAGAGTTACAGGCATTAAAACTTTAAAAAATTTATTTTTAGACATTCTCCGAAAAACTATAATTTTAAATTGCTCCATTAAGATGAAAAATATACTAAGTATATTTTTTCCGGGCTGTATTTCAAAGATAATTTTGTGACGATCACATGATGGATGCAATCACTAAATTCTGATAAAAAATAAGAAAGTTTTTAGCCCTTTATCAAAAACAGCTATATTATTTTTTAGTTATTTTTCATGCAAAATTAATTTAAATCAGTTATACATATATATATTTCCTTATTTATAAAACAAACAAATTACATATTGAAAGTTTTAGTAAATATTCATGAAGAACAAAGGGCGTCAACGAATTCTCTCCACTTTGCTCGATCGTTAGCTAGGATCTTTACTTGGTTCCAGGTCATATTACGAGATGCACATTCATTCTTTACCATCCTGATCCATGTATTTCGAGGCCTGCCAGGATTTCTATGCCCTTGTGGGTTCCATTCGAGCGCTTGTCTTGCAATCTCATTGGCAGGTCTTCTTAATATATGGCCAATCCAGCTCCATTTGCGCCTGCAGATTTCATATTCAATTGGCTTACAGTTGGCTATCAAGAGCAGTTGATTATTTGTGACCCAATTCGGCCAGAAAATGCGAAGGATTTGTTTCAAGCATTTGTTGTAGAACGTTTGTAGTCTCCTTCGTGAAGTTTGAGTAGAGCTCCATGTGGTACAACCATACAGAAGTATAGATTTGACGCTGCAGTTAAAGATTCTCAGTTTTGTATTGGTCGAGATGTTGCTTGCGCGCCATATTCTGTGCAGTGAACGAAATGCAATCCGCGCTTTGTTTATTCTGTCCGTTATATCGGCAAAGGAACCACCATCTTCATTTATGGTGCTTCCGAGATATGAAAAGGTCTCTACATCCTCGATTATGTGGCATTGGAAAGCTAGTGGTGATGTGT
This sequence comes from Panzeria rudis, assembly GCA_956483635.1. NCBI lineage: Eukaryota > Metazoa > Arthropoda > Insecta > Diptera > Tachinidae > Panzeria > Panzeria rudis. The sequence goes on from CATQFL010000198.1 coordinate 26,277, forward strand.
TTCTAGTGCCAATACGCATTAATTTAGTTATCTTTGCCCAACTTTATTGGCGTTTTCTGAGAGGACGAGGAGTTTTTGCTGAATACCCTCAAATCGGTGTGCGAAAAAACAAATATCGTCAGCATAATCGATGTCGTGTAGGAGCTCGCTCATGTTCCACCGGACGCCATAAGGTGCTTCGGAGTTTGATTGCTGAATTACGCAATCTAGCAGGAGTAGGAAAAGTGTGGGGGATAGAACACAAGCCTGCTTCACGCCTGCGCTGGTCTTGAAGGGTGGACTTTCTTCGCCTTTGTAGCGTACTCTGCATTCGGCATCCGCATATAGTTCACGAATTAGATTAATTATTTTCGGCGGTATGCCCTTGACGCTAAGCGCATCGCAAAGAGTCGGTCTGGATACCGTATCGAACGCACGCTCGAAATCCACAAACAGAAGGTACAGGCTGCTGGTGTACTCAATATACTGCTCTATGATAATGCGGATAGTGTTTATGTGGTCTGCGCAACATCTTCCCGGCCTGAATCCTGCTTGTTCTTTGCGGAGGATAGATTCTACAACTGATGAGATCCGGTTTAGGATGAGGGTTGATAATAATTTGTTGACTATGTTCAGCAGAGTTATGCCCCTCCAGTTGTTACATAGCCTAAGATCCCCTTTCTTCGGCATTGTCACTAATACACCCTCTTTCCAGCATTTCGGTATAGACTCCTGTTCCCACACCTTTCTGATTATGGGTGTCAACGCTTCGGCAATTGGTTCCCCACCATATTTTAGTATTTCTGAGGGCAAACTGTCTGGACCAGGAGCTTTCGAGTTCTTAAGGTTTGACAGTGCGTTCAGTATTTCGGAGAAAGTTGGGACTGCGGTTGAGATTTCCCTTCTTGGGATGCGCCTACTTTCCGGCCAAGGATAGTTGCGAGTTTGAGACGTTGACAGCGGATGGGATGGGGTGTTGAAGAAATCACGCCATCGTGTTAGTTGCTCACTGGTGGAAGTGAGGTCGGAACCATTTTCATCCTTTATTACATCAGTAGTGCGTGCCTGCTTCCCACTTAACTGACTAATGGCATTGTATACACCTCGCATGTTACTCACTGCTGCTGACTTTTCTGCTTCTGCTGAGATATTATTGTAATAGGCTTCACGATCCTTACGCGCCATATATTTTACTTTTGCAGCTGCTTGTCGATATTCAACCTTTGCATTAGTTCTGGCCTCTGTCGTTTTAGAGTTGTTGATTTTATTTTTGAGCTTTCTCCGGTTGGTATTTCCATTAACGTCGCATCGGTAATCCAGGGTTTGTGGCTTCGTTTTTGGGTACCGAGAGTTTGTGTCGCACTATGATGGCATGCACTCTGAATATCGGGCCAAGTAAGCTCTGCATCGCAGACACTTAGGTGTTGCATTATGGTGTGCTTGTAGTGGTTCGCAATGTTGTTGTCCTGCAGCTTGAATACGTTATATTTGGGCATCTTTTTCCTGGGGTGTATTGCAGCGGGGCGAAGTTTGAAACTGCCTACGAGAAGGTGATGGTCGCTGTCTATATCGGCACCCCTAAGCGTCCTTACATCCAATAGACAACCAAGAAATAACTTGCTAATTATTATATGGTCTATTTGGTTACGGGTCCGCCCGTCGGGAGATTGACACGTGTACTTATGGATGTTTTTGTGGATAAATTTCGTGCCACCAATAAACAAATGGTGTCTAGCGCAAAGGTCGACCAGTCTGTCCCCGTTATCATTTCTGACAGTGCCCAGACCGTGTATCCCCATTACTGATCTCAGGTTGTTGTTGTTGTTGCTAACTTTAGCATTGAAATCGCCGATTAGCATTTTGATGTCGCCGTTAGGGGCTGAGCATAATGCAGTTTCTAATTGGTCGTAGAAACTAGATTTTGTTTCATCGTCATCTGGATCGGTGGGAGCATAGCATTGTATGATTGTAATGTTGCGGAGTTTGGATCGGAAGCGCGCGGATATTATACGCTCAGAGATGGCCTGATGTTGTGTTAGGGGCTTCTTCGCTTTTCGGGATATTAAGAGCCCAACTCCGTTTATTCTTAAGCTGGCATTGCCCGAATACAGGAATTTGTGACCCGATGTCAAACGAGTTTCTCCTCTATTCAGCCATCTCACCTCACTTAGGCCTAATATGTCGATGTTATAAGTTGTCATCTCGTTTCGGACTTGGTTTAGCCTAGACGCATCAGAGAGAGTTCGTACATTCCAGGTACTAATCATTATCCGTTGTTTGAATCCAAAGAGGGAGTTAGTATTTCATTTGTTGACGTTTCATTAATAAACTTTTTTATGAGATTGGGTTATTAGCCCAAAGCTCAACCTTCTTAATGGCGAGGGACCGTGGTGAAACCGGTGTTTCAGAGATCATGGGTGCGATGTACTCCTAATTCCCAAGACGCATAGAGTATCTATAGCCATTTGGGGGTCCCGGCTTCCCTTCCTCCTTTATCCGGGCTTGGGACCGGCTAGATATATTAAATATAACTATATTAAATATAACTAGGCGGAGTTAATTTAAATCAGTTGGTATTAATTTTTTTTATTGAAAATAATTTTGTATGGTAAATAAATGGCTTATAACTTTCTTATATTTTATCAGATCTCCTCGATCTTAAACTTTTTTCATTCGGCACAAAAATGTTCTTTACGTGTAGCCTTACAAATATTATAAAATTTTTTTTTCTATATTAATGAAGCAAATTAAAATAAAATTCATATAATCTCTCTAGCTTCCAGCCGTGGTAGAGGGCTAAAAGATATGTCGCAAAAAATTCAAAAAAATGTTTTTCTTATATAATTTAGCTAAGTGCAACATTCGAAATTTATTGGATGACTTTTTTTCTTCATACACCAACGCTCCACTTTAATGTTCATTCTTTTTGCTAGCTGGGTTTAGAGTTTAACAATTAAGTTATGAATTTAGTCGAACTGTGTGGGCTTATATCCAAAGAAATTTAATTATTTTTGGCTTGAGATCGGTTTTAATTTAATTTTTCAATTAAATTATATTTTAATTTAGAGATAAGTGTGAAGTACGAAGACAAAGAAAATGTTGACTGCGCGGAGGGTTGAACTGACGTTTCGATAGCTCCCGCTAATCTCATCAGAGTTCTTTACCGAACTCAAGCCAAAAATAATTAAATTTCTTTGTATATAAGCCCACACAGTTCGACTAAACTCATAACTTAATTATTAAACTTTAAAGGCACCTAGCAAAAAGGATGTACATTAGGGTATAACTGTTTGCAATTTTTGCGAATATAAAATTCCTCATCGCATAGCCGTATAGACCATGACAAAATATTAAGAAATTATGTACAGTATAATTCGTTTATAAGCCACACCCCTTATAGTAGAATTAGCGATACATTCCAAAATGTTAGTTTTTCTGTCATCTATAAGTAAAATACCTGCAAAATATTTTTTATTTAGTCCATTAGTCCTATAGTCCATTTTCGCTTATACGCCACCAAGATTTGGTTCGAAATAAATGAAATTTATGGAAGATATAATCCAAAATACAAAAGTCAAAAATAATATATTTTGTAATCATAATTTTATGAAAATATTACTCATATTGAAGTAGAAGTTGTTTTTATTTTAGCAATCTTAATTGCAATATTTGTGAATTGAGTAAATAAGGAAGTAATTTCTTAACGTTAGTTTTATTTTTCTTTGTTAAAAGAAATAATTATATAGGGATTCGCATATAAGCCACAAATTGGCTTATATAAAAATCAAGATATAGTCCAATTCGCTTTATAGTCCACAAAAAGGGCGCAAATGAGCCAGTGGACTATAAGCGAATTTTAGTGTATTAAGTTTCCGCACCAAACGCGATGAAGTTTTGAATTTCAATTTTTCTCCTAAGTATACAAAATTAACATTTAATAACAATATTTTAAGTATTTTCTAATAATTATTAAGACTCTTTTTAATTACTATGACTCTATTTAGCGTTTTTTTTTTAATAAATTAAATTTTAATGTCAAATGATAGATGTTGTGATAGATGAGTTGTTTGGCGGATATTGTATGAAACAGTGATAATTTTCAGAAAAAAATACCTTTGCAGGTAAAAGTTTTATTTAATTTTATTTTGGACTTTTCGGACTAATTTAATTTTTACTTTTGGTACGCACCAATGTACTAAAAAAATCTACTTAATTTTTATTAAATATGAGTTGAATCAAGAGAGGTGTCGAAATTTTTATTACATACAAGTATTTTAATTATTGTTGTTTGTATTATATCGGGATTTTTTTTTCTTTTATTCGTCGCGTTAGTTAAAATGTAATTTAAAAAAGTTCAACAGCTATTAAAAAAATTCTAATGGGTGGAAAAAGAACTTTTCCAGATTTACAAAGGCTTCAAAAAAATTTTGTAATATAAAAAAATGGATTTATCGCTATCTGAGCTAAACAGAATGCCAAATGAAAAAATTATTTTGGGCAGATATAACGCTTAATAAAAAGCAAAGGAATGTTAAAATTTCCGAAGATTTGTTTGCCCTCTGGATTAAGTTAACTTAAAAAAATGCAAATGCATAATATAAATCGAAAAGTTGAAACTTTGATACTACTTTATCATAAAAATTTTAAACGACCTAATGCTGATAATTTTAATAAAATATTTGATATAACTACCGTATCAGATGAGCTACAATCTGAATCGGAGATCCTTTCTGATTTAAATTCATCAGCAACGTTTTATAGTGATGATGATGAAGAAGACATTCATTTACACCTCCTGCAAGATCAAAACGTGCCAAAATATCCTTAAAGCCAGCCGTTACATTAGTTAATAATGCAAATTTGAGTACTAACAAAGCAGCAAATGTATGTAAACAATTGGCTGAGTTGGGAATTTCTACACCTTCACAAGCTGGTATCTATAAAGCGGTAATAAAAAACCCAGAAAATTTAGAAGAATTTTATATAAAAACACTGCAGAAGGAAAAATGGTGCTTACATTTTGATGGGAAAAAATAGGCAAAAAAGAAATACAGGTAGTTGTTACTAAAAATGAACACAAAGAAATTAAATTAGCTGTACTTGTACTGGACAATGGACGGGTGTTAACGATTTTCAACGGTCTCAAAGAAACCTTAAACAAATTTAATTTCTGGGATCTATAAAAATGATAGTATGTGACACAACAAATGTTAATACTGGCAAAATAAACGGTGTTGTTGCTCTACTAAAATACAAAAAAGTCCACATGTGTTTTCTTGGTGAGTGAATCGTCTACAATTACAAATCAGCAGCGTAGTAATATATGCGCGGAACGAGCTATTAAAATTGCACAAGATATTTTTCCATTATGTAAATCAACTCGCTCTTTAAACTTAAAATTTATTTTATTAAACCCAAAAAAAAAGCTTTAAATTTTTGTTATTTAATATATTTAAAATATATAGCATATGTGACCTTCTCCGAGAAAAGGGACCTAGAGTGTCAAAAAATGGGCTGGGACTTAAGAGTGGATTCTGCTACCTAAAATGGTGTATGAAACTTTAAATGCGTTTTTCTCAAAACTTCATTTTCACACACTAGGTCCCTTTTCTCGGAGATGGTCACATACATATATAAACAATAAATGTACCATATATAATGTGTATGGAAATTAAAAAAAAAATTTTTTTGAGGAGCTTTAGAAATTGCAGTTGGCTTAAAAAAATTACTTTTATTATCAATACTAAATTGCCCATCGCGTGGTGGGATGAAGAAATGTTGTCCAAAAAAAGTTATAGCTGTAATGTACATGTTCAAATAAACTGAACAAACAAACATTCACACACACTAGTACTTGTAATTATTAATGATAATTCATACTAGAATAGAGAAATAATAAAAATAAGCTTAACAGAACACAGAAGAAAAAGTGAATATGAATAACTATCAAATGAAATACAGCTCTAAGACTGACAGTATGAACTGATTAAAAGTAGATGATATTCAACTCTTGACTACAAACCACCGACTTTGGTCGAGTGGTATAAGCGGTGAAGAGCTCTGATGAGATTAGCGGGACCTATCAAAACGTCAGTTCAACCCTCCGCGCAGTCAACATTTTCTCTGTCTACATGCTTCACATTTATCTATAAATAAAAATATAATTTAATTGAAAAATTAAATTAAAACCGAAGTCAAGCCAAAATAATTAAAATTTCTTTGGATATAAACCCATACAGTTCGACCAAACTCATAACTTAATTTTTAAACTCTAAAGGCACCTAGCAAAAGGATGTAAATGTTCAAATAAAACTGAACAAACAAACATTCACACACAGTAATAGTTGTAAGTATCAATGATAATTCATACTAGAATAGAGAAATAATAAAAAGAAGCTTAACACAAGACAAAGAAAAAACTGAATACCAATAACTATCAAATGAAATACAGCTCTAAAGGTGAAGATACATAGCATGCGTTAAATACGCTAATGCGTTACAGACTTCTGTCAAAAAATTTAAAATAGTCTGTTTCCATAAGGCAAGATACAAAGCGAAGTTTGCGACGCGCGTAACTCGCAAAAAGTTGAACATTCTTCAACTTTCACGCATCGTATACAAAATGACAGGTAGTGCTGCCAGATTCATATGCTAAAATGTTTGTTTAATGGAAATAAATTATTAGAAATTAATTTTTTTATTAAAAAATAGATGAAAACTGCATTAAATATATAAAGAAAAATAAAACTTAAAGGCAAGATAAAGCCGGCAAAGGCTTGAAATTGTATAAGCAGAAGATCATCAGAAGCGTGGTGTGTAACTTGCCATTCTTAAAACGTTAAAAGTTCAAAAAGTAAGAAAAGCGTTGCCGCGTAACGCGTGGTATGTACCTCAACCTTAAGAGTGACAGTATGAATTGATTAAAAGTAGATGATATTCAGATCTAGACTGACAGTTTGACTAAACTCATAACTTAATTGATAAAATATTAGGTTAGGTTAGGTGCTACTAAAGTGGCAATTTGCCACTTTTTCGACTGCTTGGATACTATTTTGCTACTTTTACAAAATGCACCCAAATGTGATGCTTTTTGTAATTCTGGCCACTTTTTGACACTTTTTACTAAATTAAGACATACTTTAGACAGTTTTCCTTACGCAGTGAACTAAGTGGTGTTTTTTTTTTGCAAAATCAATCTTTACATTAAGCGAAATGTATTAAGTGTCTAATGCATTTTTTAGGGTGATTAAGATATCCTTAATACGAGAAAAGTAAAGAAAAATTGTTAGTTTCGGCAATTTTCAGATAACGGTACATCCCAGTAAAAAATTTTCATGTTTTTTGAAGCACTAAAGAAATAAAGCGCTTCATAATTCGCTTTAAAATATGAGCTTGTTCAGAAGCTGATTTCATAGCGTCACAACAATGCAAGCTTTGAAGCGAGAAAAGTATTTGCTTTTTACTTATACAAAAGCTTCGTACACAAGCTATAAAAAAAGCTTATTTTATAGTGCTGATCCAAAGCAGGTTTTTAAGCGAGAATGAAGAGTAAGTTTATTTGAGTTTCTTTGTGCCATTTTGCAACAGTGTTTTTGGTCGAGTGATTGGTACCTTGGACTTCAAACCTGAAGGTTCTTACTTCGATACTAGTTGAAGTTAAAATAACAAAAATTGAGTAAAAATATGAAATTAATAAAAATAAATAAAGTAACGAAATAAGAAAAATTCAAAATCGAACCATTTTTTCATATATTTTCAGTTGTAGTGCTGAAAATGTTGATGATTTTCAGCGCTTCAAAAGCGCTTTTGTGAGCAAAAATGTAGTACTCCAATCCGGGAGCTCGCCATACAAAAATCAGCAGGTTTGTCAGCTCTACTTTTATTCCATAATAGTAGAAACCTGCTTTATTGGAAGCAAGTTTTTTACTGAGATTTGTGTTTTTTCGATGTCTACTTCCCAGAGTCAAAAGATGGTTCGATTAATTGGCTTTCATAGGATAAAAAATTACTGAGTTATTGGTGGTCAAATTAAAAAAATTTCTTGTTGTCTCTTCGGAAGCTGTACCACAAATAATAGCAAAATCCATAGTTGTAAACTATTATTTACTAGTCTATTCAATAAAAAAAAAATTAAGCCATAATGGACTGAAATTGGATAAAAACTGAAAATGGTATAATAAAAAAACAAAACACAATCCTTTGAATTTACTAAAAAATGCACTATGTAGTAAAAATCAAAATAAAACAAAACTATTAAATAAAAGATTTGCTAGTAAATTGAAATGCTAGTGTTTTCGTTTTTTTTTCTTCTAGCAGCTTTTATCCGATTTCGCTCCATTATTGCTTAAAATTTTTAAAATCGAATAGACTATTCAATAAAGATATTAAGCTAGGAATTTTTTTTATTTCTGGTACAAGCAGCTTTCGAATAGACAACATTTGGTGAAAAACGATAAATATTAAAAAAATTAAATTTGATCCCCTATAACTAAATCATTTTTTATCCGATCAAAGTCAATTATCCACTATTCGACGTGTAATTTTGTATCTTTTCAAACAATAGCACTTTAATTAAACCAGCCTTGGAATGTGGATAGCGCTTTAACGGGAAATATACATCGAAAATACAAACGTACCGTTATACAGATAATGGCCGAAATAAAAAAAATTTTATTTTATTTTTCTCGTGTTTAGCATATGATACTTACGTTAAAATAAAAATTTGTAAAGCAGTGTTATATCCCTGCGGAAAATTCGGTGACAAATGATCCAAAAGTACTCGTCCTATGACTTGAGAAAATGAGACTGGTAACAAAAATAAGGAGTAGTGAATGGTGAAAAAAGACATGTTGTGTAAATGGTCACATATTAACCATTTTCAGTTAATTTTGTTGATACTCCGGGCAGTACTGTGGTAAACGGCACTGAACAAATTCGATGCTCCTGGATCTAAGGCATATCACATAGTATCTATATAATATTAATTTATATATTAACTCCAGCTTAACTGGTATTTATAACATTGAAATATATGTTCCCCTGTGGTGGAGTAGGTAGTGTACTAGCCTGTTATGCCGGAGGTTGTCGGTTCGAATCCTATCAAAGACACCGCTTAAAAATAAAATACAATTTCTACTTGGATTTGTAACAATAAAAAAATAAATTAATCGATAATTACAGCTGAATTTTGGAATTATATTTATATATAATCTATATTATTCTACACCGATTAGGACTCTATAAGATAGTTCAGGGACAAGTTACAAGGTGCATACAAAGTATCAATTAACCCCATCCTAGGCTATCCCCATGTAAAAGTGGTTGGTCCGCTTCATAGGAAGTGTTAGAACTCGGACTGGTCCCTACCACCTGGGAACCGGTCACGTGGCTTGTTTTGTGTCAGTTCCGTTTACCGTAGGGATATTACGCTTTCTACAGTCGACAACCTACATAGCTTTAGTACCAACTTTTTCTTTATTTTCGCTGTCGCTGCTTTCTTTCAGGTGCTGAATTGTCTTCTTTCATGTTCTTTCCATAGTTAGTCTCATTGACCAGTTTTTGTAAAATAGAACGAAAATTTCGTGTGAGAATTTATGTTGAAAGCAACAATAATATACGATAGTTTGTTTTTGTTGGCACTATAATTTCTCACAAAAAAGTGTTGTTTTATTTTACAAAAATTACTAACGAAATTTTGAATTTTATTAATTTTTTTTTCAAATTTGATCGCGAGTAAGACCTTTAACATAACATTTAATTTTAACTCTTTCAGCTTCAGATAGAGATTTTCGCCGACCCCCATTTAAATTTCAAATTGTTTATTGTTCATCACAAAGGGACCAAAGGACTCAAGTGGGCCGGTTTTTAGAAACCGGCAGCCTGTTCATCTAACCTTTATCGGCTTAGAAAGATCAAAAAAGTATTAAAAACTAACTATTCGCGGGGAAGTTATACTGTAAGCTATTCTGATTAGGCACTTCTGTTGGGCAAATTTTGTTTTGCAGCAATTGTATGATAATGGTACAATATTTCCGTTAAATTTTTTGCACATATTTCTCGTAATGCATATTATTTATTAATAAGTCCAATTTTATTAGTAGTTTTTGATAGAACTGCCAAAAAGTATTGCTAAAATGTTAAACCATATCAGATGAGCGGCAGTTTATGTTTGCTAACCTTTATTTTTAAAAATTAAATAACTTTTCATATATTTCTTGTTATTAAAGGTGCTCCTTTTTTCTAAGAAATCCCCTTTTTGTGTCCCTTTTATTTTCAAAATCCCTTTTTTGTGCCCCTTTTTGAAAATTTTCAACGGTAACGTTGGAGGGCAGTCACGACTGAAGAAGTGACTCACTTGGGTCCGTTGATTCGGTCCCTTTGTGATGCCATAGAGCAGACGGGGCGTAGAAATTACGATTGTACTGCCGCCGTGTCAAACCATCCCGAGTGAACTAAGTACGAGGATAGCCTGACTATCTAAGTCTGGAAATATGCTAGCGCCCAAGATTCTCGTCCTTAAGCTGGCTAAAGCCTCATCATTACAACTTCTGCAGTAGTCGTTATGATTTAGACAAAACCTTTTGGCGTGGGTCCCAATATTCCAGTGCCCTATGAGCACTGTTACTAATACTTTCGTTTGACCTTTACCGAGCCTGAGCAGATCCCGTGTCCTGCTGAGGTCGTAGTGGGTCCACATGAACCTAGCCACGCGGCAGGTGCCTTCGCGTTCCCACCTATATTGTGCTTGCCTGAATGATTCAAGCTGAATCAGTAGTTTACTATGTGATAGAGGAATACCAACGAAGTAGCATATCATCGAGTTGCTCAATGTCACACCCTGTTTGGCAATTCCGTCCGCAATATTGTTTCCGGGACAATCTGAGTGTCCCGGAAGCCAACCCAGTGTTACTCTCGAATGTCTCGCTGTACCGTTTAGAGATACCCGGCATTCGGCAACCGCCAAGGAAGTGGTGTATACACCATTTATAGCGGTGATGGCGGCTTTGCTGTCGGTAAATATATAGATATATTCCGATATCATATAGTACCTAAGCCATTTTGCCGCCCTAGTGATAGCGGAGATTTCTGCTCGCAAGACGCTACAGCCATCCTGAAGCCTAAATGGAACCCTTACGTTGAAGTTTTCCACATAGAAATTTCCCCAGTTCTGGAGCCATTCGTAAAGACTTTGATCGCTCCGTCAGGGTTGAGGGATGAGAACTACTGTTCCCTACTGGGAACAAGTTGTGGATTCCTTGATGCGGTCGCAGAATCCTGGAGTGCCCATAAACAATTCGTGACCATGGGCATGTATCGTTCAGCCTGATCTCCGAGAATAAAGCTAGCTGTTTGGCCATACCCTCCACCGGAACCCAATTCATCATCTTGAAGGGTGCTTTCGTTGGAGTCGACCTGAGCGCACCTATTATCAGGGTCGCTGCCAGCCGAAATATTTTATTGAGTTATTTGCGATTAGAGTCTTTCTCTACTGCTTCCCACCAAACTAATACAACATAAAATGGGCTTGACTACCGCTTCATAGATCCAGTTGGTCCCTCTGGGCTCTATGCCCCAGCTGCGACTAATGGCTCTTTTACACGTATAGATAGCCACGAGGGCCTTATCCGCTCTATACTGGGTGTTTATTGCCCAAGATAGCTTGCTATCTAGGATTACGCCCAAGTATTTGGCGTTATCCGAGACCGTTAATGTGATCTCGTTGAGTCTAGGAGGCACAAAGTCTTCGACTTTGTACTTTCTAGTAAAAAGCACCAATTCAGTCTTAGCTGGATTGACGCCCAGCCCACAATTGACACTCCATTCACTAACGAGTGCTAGTGCGGACTCCATACACTGACAGATTGTACTCAGGTGCTTGCCAGAGATGGCTACCGCCACGTCGTCAGCGAATGCGACAGTCTTAACCATCTTACGCTCCAGGCTTAGCAGCAGAGAGTTAATAGTCAGATACCACAGGAGTGGAGTGCCTCGATTGGCTGCCCTGTAGTCAGTAACATTTCCAATCGAGGCACTTATGACCCTATTTGTTAGCAGGTTCTTATCGAAACTGCAGATATTATAATCAATCCCTAGTTCTATCATATTCAAGATACTGGAATCGGGTTTGACGTAGTTAAAGGTACCCTCTATATCCAAAAAGGCCACCATAGTGAACTCTTTGTGGTCCAGAGATTTCTCTATGTGGCTGACCAAAGAGTGTAGGGCAGTTTCCACAGACTTGCCTTTGGTATAGTCATGTAGTGAGGGAGAGAGAAGTGTCGCGGGTATAGACATTCTCAGGTGTATATCAATAGCTGTTTCTAGAGTTTTGAGCAGAAAAGATTTCAGACTGATTGGTCTGAAGATAACACTACACCTACTCCAGCAAGCTGGAATGCAAGAGTAGTGTAAGCATTCTCTATATAACCAGGTCCATATTCCGCTGTAGATTAACTACAATTATTTCATCTGTAGATTAACTACAATTATTTAAATGGATCAAAGCTGTTAATCGCCCACTTTAGTCTGTCGATGTCCAGAGATACGGTGACTGTGGCGTAGGTGTACGGATTGTACAAACCTCTGTTGCAAGGCCTGGAAGACTGCCGGGGAAGTGTGTACCAAGTGGCACGCTGATCGTTTCTTGACTACTCAACGTCCAACTACCACATGGTTTCTGTATGTAGCTGGGTACAACCGCTGATGTTTCCAATATCTTACGCAAACGGTTGGTCTCAGAGGAACCCTCCACCCCACTGCAGAAATGCCTCTCAGACCTCCTTTTGGCTTTCCTAACTAGATCTTTAAATCTGTCCACACAGGTCTTATAGCGCGACCAGTCACCTGATCGTTTGGCCTCCTTGAGTAGCCTATAACATTCGCTGCGCGACTGTGCAATTTCGGGACACCGGCAAGGTAGTTTGCCCTTGCCATTCCATACCATAAGTTTACAGGACAAGTTTGTGGCATAGCGGAAAGATTCGCTGAACGTATCTACGCCTAGTCAATGTCCCCAATAGTGTTTATTGTGGGAGCAGAGGTCAGAGTATTTAGGAGGAGATTGCTCTGCATCTCCCAGTTGGGTTTTCATCTTTTTACTATGGGATCCGGCCTAGATTCAAAAATCCATATAGAGAAGTTAACACAACGATGCACAGAGGGGATTCGTTGGCAAAAATGGGAATTAATTAAAAAAAATTTAAAGCAGTAAACATGTTTTTACCACGTCAAAGTACATAAAATTCTACATCACTGGGCAAAAACTCTTTATTGTTTTGTTTTCCGTTATGGTGCTACTTATTTCTAAAGTAAGAGTTTTTTTATGTTTTTCTTGTGCGCTGTAAAAATGCAGACTTTCTTAGTTTTAAAAGTGAAATTTCGATAGATTTTTGAGGTGAAAAGTGAAAAATAACAATGGGACAATCAACTTCATGTTAGTGACATTATTTTTGCGTTTTTAGTTTTTATGTTTAGTCTGTATACATTTTGTATATTATTTGCAACAAGGGCTAAAAATCTGTGAATTTCGTGAAATATGATGGATTATAGTATTGAGTTAAGCAAAGTTTCTTGCATTTTTTAAAACCATAAATATTTCAACAACGACTAGTGAAAAAAAGTCTGCTCATATTTGCTCCTTTTAAAAATAAATTGGTATATGTATACAAACACCAAGTCCAAAGGTTAATTTTTATAATTTTTAAAAACGAAAATTTTCGACATGAAAACAATGATTTTTCCATCTCTCCGATTTGGATGAAAATCTACACATATCTTTTACTCCTGTGTGTGGCGGAAGACAACGAAGAATTATTTCGCTACGTTTTATGGTTTCTATCTTATAGGACTGTAAACTTGGGCATCTTGGCCATTTTTATGAAAAGTTCGTCATATTTAACTATAGAACGCGACATCGGATATAAATAAATTTGATCGTCATTCGAAATGTTTCAGTCTCCTCTCCTCCTCTTAACGAATGCTGATAAAAGGACATAGCTTCCTGCTACAAGTGCCTCTAAAATACCAAAGTATCATTTATCCTTAAATATCATGAATATGGTATTTTAATTTTCTTAAAAATCATAAAAATGTTCGTTTTTTACGAGTTAGGCTATATTTTTTATTGCATTTTTTACTTTCATTGTTATTGTTCCACTTCTTATGTTGCTGGTCTTAGTATTTACTTACCCCTGTGCTGGAGAACGCGCAATTGTTAAATCACTTGCGAGTTTAAAATCGCAAATCTCACTTTTGCATGTGCTGAGGCTCGCGCGTTCTGTTTATTTTTCGAAATAACCTTCGAAAAAGGTTGTTATATATGCTCTTTGTTTTTTAAAACCATAGTATCCAACACAGAATTTTTCAACTATTTTTAGTTTTGGCCTTACTTTTTTCTTGATTTTTTACGATTTGTGCATCTGGCAACAATATTGGTTGACAAATCTGATTAGTAGGTGTCTAGAATAATGACGCGCATTATAAAATCGCCATTTTTAAAGTAAACAAAAGTAACACAATAGTCGAAATAAAGCAACATACTTTTTAATTTAGTATTTTGTATTAAAATTAATAAAAATTTTGTATTTTTTAAGTGATATTAAATAAAAGCAGATTAAATATTACTGGAATGCTTTTATTTTTGCTATTTGGTACTAAATTTTTGTAATATACACAAGTTGACTTAGAGTTCACTTTACTCTTTGCTTGCGAGTTGAAATAGCAAAATTTAGTGACTTTGAGTCGAAATCGTATGTATTTTTCGAAATGCGATTTTCAGCACATGGGCGGCTATTTTTTATTGTTTGTTGTTGTTTGGCCAAATATTGGTAGTGAAAAATTTGGAGTCCCTGTAAGTTATGCTGAAAAAAAATTAATAAAATAATTGTTTTCTATATTTTTTCAAAAAAAGTGCAGGAAAATATTATTTTTCTGGACAAAAATGTTAACGAAATACAACATAACACAACAGAGAAGTATGCGCTTGAATATACTATTTTCAACAAAAAATTATTTTTTTAGCATAGAAAAATTATTTTTTGAGCATAAAATTTTTTTTTTTTAGCATAAAAAAATTGTGCAAAACTACAATTTTAAGGTAAAAAGTGGTCTGTGTAAGCTATTACGGTGCCTAGACACGTTCATATTGTATCCATATGTTCACAAAAGTTGTTCAGCTCTACCGTAACTATAAGATTGTCAAATACTGTTAGTAAAAAATTACGAGTCCTGTAAGTTATTCAGAAAAAAGTGAAAAAAATTTTTCCTTAATTTTTTCAACAAAAAGTTCACGATTTTTGGCATAAAATGTTAAAAAAAACATGTTAAAGGGACTCTTAGCTACATTATTGTCATACATATATAGTTAAGCGGTATCATTAAGTTTTTGAAGTAGCTGTTGACCAAATACTGATGACACTGTTTTTTGAGGCCCTACTGATTTTCAGAAACTTTGGAGGTCCACAAAAAAAATTGGTCACCAAATTCACTAAGCATATATTGTCCAGTTCTTGTGTTTTTCCAATGTCTTCATTTGTCGCATAGTGTAATCATTCATTTATCATACAAACTTCCGATAATGACGTGGCAAGTAAAGTCCTGAAGACGAAGAGAAACTTGTGTCAATAAAAAAGCCCGCATACAAGGTTAATTTAAGCGTGAAATGGGTCTGATTATTGATCAGCAAAAGCCCGGATTTGGAAGTTCCAACGATGACAACACTGCTCGGCGCTTTTTCAAAATACAGACATCGGCAAAAACAACAAACGTTGATGTCAAACTAATAAAGCGAATGAACGTAGTCACGATTATTTTTTCGACTGGGTTTCAAATAAATATTGACACTTTTCAGGAGTTTGCTTTTGATACCGCTAAATATTTTGTGAAAATATATCCCTGATATATGTCTCCTACTGTTCGGCAATATTTAATTCATGGTACACAAATAATAAATTATGCCCTGTTGCCGATAGGACAGTTGCCAAAAGAGGCTCAGGAAGCTCGAAATAAAGACTTCAAAATTTTTTGAGAAAAAATTTCGCAAAAATTTTCAAGAGAAAAGTCTAATGAGGATATATTTAAAAGACTTTTAATAACTTCCTATCCTATTATTTCAAGTATGAGAAAATTATTAATATTTGAGCAAAACTCAGAAAATGGTCAATATAGCGTTGATTATAGCGACGATAATGATGATATTGATGATGGCAATGATAGTCATAATTTCTATGAAAATGATACTGAATAAAATGTTTCTCAAATATTGTAAATTATTATTTTTATTTCGTAAATATTCCTTTTGTGCCACTTGGAACACGTATTGATCAAAATTAAAACAAAGAAAAAAATAAAATTTTCCACTAAGGTATGTATAAAAACTATTTCTACACTTCTAACTCAAATTGACTAAAAAATATTGAATTTGGATTTCGGGAAAGCCTCACTATTTCATTGTTTTCATTAGTTAGTATTTTGAATAGAAGATACACGAAGAAAGAACTGCGTTTTTCAAGAAAGATTTCCATAATTTATTTCATTGCGATGGATGTCGCGGAGCTCACCGGCCCGGCTAGTTAGGGTACAACATACTTTTGTTCCTTTTTAAAAGGTAGCTTTTTCAGAAAAATCCTGTTCCAGAAAAGTACCATTCCCATTATTATTAATGTATGTATTTAAAAAAAAATAAATTTCAAAAAATTATTATTTCCCAAAAGTAACTTTTCAAAAAACTTCATTATCCAAATAGTACTTAAAAAAAATCATTTCCCAAAAATATATTTTCAGAAAGTACCAAATAAATCCCCAACGATCCCTTTCAATGTGCATGTTTCAAGATATACTATATCAGTTAAATGTGACTTAAGTAGCCTATGCAAAATTTTTATAAAAATTTATGTAATAATTTTTAATAAAATGCGTTTTCCGTATTTACTGTTAAAAAACATGTATTTTTCTAAAATCAACTTCCATATAGTGGTAGGAGCGTGTAGTAAAATATTAACTGCCTATTTAACGATGTCGAAAGAATTTTTTCTTTCTTACAATTACATTTAAAACAAAAATAGATTTAAAAAATTTTTTCTTGTTTTAAAAGTATTTGTACGAAAGAAAGAACTCATTCGACATCGTAAAATAGGCAGTAATACTTAATGATGAAACAGAACTGCAGCTAGACGAGTTTTTCCATACAAATTGTCATTATTCATACGCCGTAAAAAGCAGTCATCCCTGCAGGAAATGCGAACTTGTGAGGAAAAGTGAACTTGTAGTGATTTACTAGTTACATTGTCAGTAGTACTACTGACCAGGGGCCCGTTTCTCAAAAACTACAAGCTAAAAATCTACAAGTAAAATACACACAAAACAACAATAAACTTTGTAAAAGTGTTGTTGCTTTGTGTGTATTTTACTTGTAGATTTGTAACTTGTCAAATGTAATCATCTATTGACATTTGACATTAGCTTGTCATTGAAAATCCATCAGTAGATTGTAGCACTACTGACTAAGTAGTTATTTTGGGACTTCATGGATACATTGACACCAAAGATTCACTATTAAATTTTAGGGGCTCTAGTCCACAATATTGATATTTCCTCGCTCGATGCGGATACTATTCCACTATTCCGCATCCCTGCAGGAAATGCGAATAGTGAACTTGTAGTGATTTACTAGTGGCATTGTCAATACTACTACTGACCAGGTGTACCCCAGCCAATGTAATCGCCTATTGACATATAACATAGGCTTGTCATTGAAAATCTACAAATAGACTTTAGCACTATTGAGGAGTTATTTGTTTTACGACTATATGGATACATTTGAACCAACGATTCCCTAGTATATTTTAGCAACCCCCACGCTTAAACATATATATATATTTTTTAATATTATCTTTTATATAAAAATTAAACAAATTATTTTTAAATTATTAGGGCCGAAATATCTCTAAAATCTATATACTGTCACAAAACCCTTTGTTGCGCAGCCGGTAAGTCGCCATCCAAAACCCAAACTAGCTCAGGGATGTCAGGGGAGGTAAGACCCGCGACTTCCGGCGCAGGGACTGACAAAAAAAATTTATAAATAAGAAAAATCAACAACACAAAAGACAATAAGGAAAATCACTGGAATAAAAAATAAAATATAACTCGGACAGAGAGACAGATCTACAATTAACGAAACTGTGATGAAACAGAGACACAAGATGGAATTGGTCCCCCTAGCTGCCCACCCTACCTTGATAACATGGAATACAAAATGATCATGTTACCCCACACGCAGAAAAACTTGGTCACTTCACTACATACTTACGCTACACATCACACGAAAACTTTAGCCAGACATTATCTTAATGTTCCTCAGCCGAATGAACACATTAAAATTTTATATTTTTAAAACGTTATAAAAATGAATTTTTATTATAATAAAAAATTTGCCTTATCCTAATTATTTGGATTTATATATAAAAAGGTAAGTATGAACAAAATTTAATTAAAATTATTAAATACTAACAAAAATTATATTATTAATACACAATTTTAGCCTGACGAAAAATCCCAAAAATTACCCTAACCTTTCTGGACTTTGGTCAAACAGAACGAACGCAACCAAAAATTAAACTACTATTTTCCCTATTTTAAAGAGCTCTCTAAAACGACGGACTTTTAATTATCAACCTTTTCTTGAATTTTTAAATTAACACTCGCGACAGGGATAGTTTTGGGCTAACAATTAGAACAGTTAAAAAAAACACTAACACTAATTATACAATAAACTAACGTTTTAATCTTTTTATCTTTTTGCATAAAAAAAACAATATTTTTATCTATAGATGTATATTTATATGAAAAAAAAACTTCCTTTTTTTGTACTGAAATTGAAATTTTAGAACAAGATTTTTCTTAATCTTTTTATTCTATTTTTTTTATGCAAATTCAGTTTTGACCATTCACTTTATTTAATTTCTTTAATTTTTTCTTTATCGAAATGGATATTCAAAAAAATTGTTTTTTTAACCTTTTTTTATTATTTTATGAACAGAGTTAGTTTTACTAATTCTCTTTTTTTTATATTTTACTAAGCAGGATATGCAATTTTATAATTTTCATCCGCCAAGATTTTAATGCGTGAATATATAACTTTAAATTTTCTTTAAAATAACTCGTTAATTGTAATTTTTGTACGGTTTCGTTTTATATAAAAAAAATCAAATGCACTGTTTAAGCTACAAGATGGACTGGACTCACCAAATTTATAAATTTGACGATGAATTCGGCAGTTAGTACTGATCCAGGACATAAAACATAGGCTCTGATGGTTTCTCACCCTGTTTCTGTTAGGCGCATGAAAAATAATTTATTCCCTCAAGGCACACACAAACTGGTTAACTCCAATAAATAAAAATAGTGGGTTGCAGTTCTTGGGTTCCACGGATTTGATTGTAGTCCTTATGTTAGGCCACACTAGTAGACTGCAATCCCACAGCAGTATTCTCTTCCTGAATATAAATTTTCTTTCCGGAAGCACTAGGATAAAACAGATTTTATCACCACTTAAATCTCCTAACGTTTTATATTTTATCTATTTTTATTTTCACTAAATAATTACCTGATTTAATAATTTCCTTCTTTTAGCTCCTGGACACAAGTACACACATACACACTTAAGGATTTGCCTAACGAGTTCTATACAATTAATTTTAACTCTAATTTATTATCTTTACCTTACCCCAAAACCTTTCCAGTACTAATCCATGAATATATTCTTCTCTCTCTGTCTCTATCCTCTTCACTCTCGCGGCAATCTAACTTCACACCCTTTTCCCCCTTGTATTTATTACTCCCCTATGTCAGACCGTACTAACCGGATTACCAATACCTAACGGCTTCAACCATAGAGTCAATACTCTTTATAACTATGGCCTTGAACCTCGCTAGAAACTTCTAGAGCCAACTTAGCCGAATATTTACAGATATATATTTATTTAAAATTTCATTGACCTCCGTTTTATTCTTTATTATGTTTATTTAATTATGTTAGCAACAAAAATTCTGTTTAATTTATTAAATAAACACCCATAAATTCATCGCAATCAGGCAGCTGGTATCCGGTCAACATGAAAGCAATAGGTCGTCAAACGTAAATTTTTCTTATTGTTTACTTTCTCATTCCATAATCTTTTATTTTGTTTATTTTGCTTATTTTCCTTTTCATTTTGTTGTTGTTAATTTTTCTACCCATTTCACTCTTTCATTTAAGAACAGATCTGTTGTACGTGAATTTGTCACTTCAACAGTTCTAACAAAAGCAAACAATACCCCCAATAATAATAATAATTATAATAATAACAAACAATAATAAACATTCGCTACAAATCTTTCGGTTTTCGATGCCTGCCAGATTAAAAACGGAAGAGCGGATAATTTTTGTTAGTAGTGCAAGCCAAACGTAGGCAAACGCCCACCCCTGAGATACTCATGCTACACCGACTAAAAAGCCGGGCAATAAAATGAAAACCGCTAAAATAAATATTTTAATCTGGCAGCTCACACTTGGCTGTCAACAAATTTTACCCCCGTGGCAACTCTTTTTATTCGTCGGCCATTATACCACAGTCATGTTTGCTTTCATAAGCTGTGTTCATTTACTGAAAATTGTTAACAATTGTTAACAATTTTTGATAGAAAGTGTTCATTAACTCCAAAAATTTTCAACGAGAGAGCGTCAAAAGAGAGCAACAAATTGAGACACAAAAAAATTGTTGAAAATTCTTGATAGTAAAATTTTTACTTTCAATAATTGTTCAAACAGCTGTTTTGTGTTTGTATTTACAAATCAAGTTTGCTAAAAGAAGTTGGGAAATAAAAATATTTTTGCAAAATTTAAGAAATTCTAAGTGAATGTTAATTTTTAAAGCGATGAAATATATTAATACGATAGAAAACCAATTTTTGTTTAATTTAGGACCAACCGCACAAAAATAAGATGTCTAAAGCAATGGAATTCAGCAACACAGGATCTAGTACATCAGGGCCAGAGGATGTTGCAGCAAATTTTAGTATTGCAAATATTATGAGTATCTAGATACTCGGTACTT
This sequence comes from Panzeria rudis, assembly GCA_956483635.1. Lineage (NCBI taxonomy): Eukaryota > Metazoa > Arthropoda > Insecta > Diptera > Tachinidae > Panzeria > Panzeria rudis. The sequence goes on from CATQFL010000198.1 coordinate 47,348, forward strand.
TACACTATGGCGGTAGATAATCCAATTAGTTCATACATAAATATATTTAATGTTAATGTAAATTTGACTATGTAATTTAGACAATTAGCAGTATCTTGGAAACCATAAGAGGGAATTTCTTGAAATTAAAAAAAAGCTAATATGTACTAAATATTTCAAAATTAAAAAAATGTCAAAACGAAAAATCGCCAAAATGAAAAAGCGTTTAACGGAAAAAACACCAAAATTGCAAAAAAATTACTAAAACGCAAAAAATCACCAAAACTAAAAAGATCGCCAAAAAAACTTAAAAAAAAACCCAAAAACCGAAAAAAGTCGCCAAAACGAAAAAAACACTAAAACTAAAAATATCGTCAAAAACGAAAATTCGCCAAAAATGGAAAAAATCACCAAAGCGAAAAAAGCGTCAAAGCTAAAAAATCGCCAAACACCGAAAATTTGCTAAAACGAAAGTGTCAAACCCAAAAAATCGCTAAAACTAAAAAAATCAGCAAACACCGAAAAAATTCCCAAAACCCAAAAAAGCGCCAAAACTAAAATAAATCTCTAAAAAATCGTCAAAAAGTAAAAAAAAACGTTAAAAAAAAAAAAACGCTAAAACAAAAATATTGCCAAAACTAACGAAAATACACAAATAAACATACGTTATTCTGGCATATTCTGTGTTTCACAAAAAATAAAATAATGTGAATTTTCTTGGCATTGTTGTTATAAAAAATTATTTATAACAACAATGCTATGAGAAATACACATAATTTTATTTTTTTGTGAAACACAGAACATGCCAAAATGACGTTAACATAAAAATATTTCTGCAACTTTCGATTGATAATTGGTCCCAAAATGTAATCCATATATAAATTTTTTAAATATTGTACTTCATTACAAAATAATTTGTTTTTGTTTTCATTACCTCAAAAGTTTAAAATTTCAGATATGTACCCTTTTTTCAATTTCTTATTCAATTTTGTTGAAAAGAAATAATAATAAATGCCGAAATCACATTATTTTTATAGTAATAGGTACATATATTACATTTTTCCACATATAGGAGTAGTTATTAAGTACTCATATATACCTATATATTATAACACTATTTTAGCTTGAAAATTTTGGATGGTAAAGTGTTCATTTACTTTTTATTATTTTTGAGAGTAATTTTACAAAATTCCTTTTTACTCTCTCGTTGATGGAAAGTGATAGGAAAGTAAATGAACAAAGCTATAATAATTTTCTAGCGCAATAAAAACGAATTTTCACAGGTAAGTCAAGACAGAAAATTTTATATTATAAATATTTTGCTAAAATAAATACTATTTATTCTTATTTTATTTGCAGACACAATTCTCATTGGCAGGCAAATCCTTATCACTAACTATGAAATTATCAGTTAAAGGCACCTCTTGAGGTTGCAACAAATTTCCCAGTGTAGTATTGGAAATTAAATAACCAGTCATACAATCAGCAGACGCCATTTCTAGATTCATAATCTGTTCTACCACATTATCTAAAGAATAAATACTTTAATTCAGTATCTTGCAAACTTGAAAGATCTGTTGTGGCAGAACTATTATTATTACCATCGTGGCGTTCATCTTGATGTTGCTGTTGCCGGTTGGTAAGCGTCAAGGCGTTAGCACTAGTACTTGGCTGTTCCTTACACGCTAAAACAAAAATATTGCCAAAACTAACGAAAATACACAAATAAACATACGTTATTCTGGCATATTCTGTGTTTCACAAAAAATAAAATAATGTGAATTTTCTTGGCATTGTTGTTATAAAAAATTATTTATAACAACAATGCTATGAGAAATACACATAATTTTATTTTTTTGTGAAACACAGAACATGCCAAAATGACGTTAACATAAAAATATTTCTGCAACTTTCGATTGATAATTGGTCCCAAAATGTAATCCATATATAAATTTTTTAAATATTGTACTTCATTACAAAATAATTTGTTTTTGTTTTCATTACCTCAAAAGTTTAAAATTTCAGATATGTACCCTTTTTTCAATTTCTTATTCAATTTTGTTGAAAAGAAATAATAATAAATGCCGAAATCACATTATTTTTATAGTAATAGGTACATATATTACATTTTTCCACATATAGGAGTAGTTATTAAGTACTCATATATACCTATATATTATAACACTATTTTAGCTTGAAAATTTTGGATGGTAAAGTGTTCATTTACTTTTTATTATTTTTGAGAGTAATTTTACAAAATTCCTTTTTACTCTCTCGTTGATGGAAAGTGATAGGAAAGTAAATGAACAAAGCTATAATAATTTTCTAGCGCAATAAAAACGAATTTTCACAGGTAAGTCAAGACAGAAAATTTTATATTATAAATATTTTGCTAAAATAAATACTATTTATTCTTATTTTATTTGCAGACACAATTCTCATTGGCAGGCAAATCCTTATCACTAACTATGAAATTATCAGTTAAAGGCACCTCTTGAGGTTGCAACAAATTTCCCAGTGTAGTATTGGAAATTAAATAACCAGTCATACAATCAGCAGACGCCATTTCTAGATTCATAATCTGTTCTACCACATTATCTAAAGAATAAATACTTTAATTCAGTATCTTGCAAACTTGAAAGATCTGTTGTGGCAGAACTATTATTATTACCATCGTGGCGTTCATCTTGATGTTGCTGTTGCCGGTTGGTAAGCGTCAAGGCGTTAGCACTAGTACTTGGCTGTTCCTTACACAAGTTATCATAAACATTGAACAGTTTCTGATAGAAAAAGCAACTTTAAGTATATAAGTACATACAATATATAACTTTAAAAACTAAATTTTAGATTTCAGCTTATATACTTATGTATGCATTTCTCTTTTGTAGGAAGTGTATTAAAGGATGTCCTCCTGGAGCAGCTCTTCACGCTTTTCCGATAAATCCTGTCAGGTAAGTTTCTTATATATGTGCTTATATGTATAGTGATTTGTGAAAAAGTGCGTTGCAGACTTCCAATACAAAATACCGTCAGTGCATCAGTGAAAAAATAAAAATATTGTTGCCGACTTATTTAAAAAAAACACGGAGCGGACACTGAACGGACACTGAAGCAGCATGGGCGTCAAAAACGGATGAGTGTGAATAGCTCCTTTTAAAATAAGGCAACGATATTTTATTTTTCACTGATACTAAACGGAACTGATACGGCATTGGATACTATTTTGCTACTTTTACAAAATACACCCAAATTTAATACTTTTGGTAATTTTTTTCAAATATGTGCATATACTGTAATATATTTGGAGTGATACTTAAACCATTTCTATTGAGAGATACTTGAGACAGTTTTCCTTACGCAGTGAATTAAGTGTTATTTTTATTTTTATTTTGCAAAGTCAATCTTTTGAAATGCATTACATTACACTGCTTTACAAGCAAAATGTATAAAGTTCCTCAATAATTTTTTAGAGGATTAGGCTATGCTTAACACGAGAAAAGTAAAGAAAAAATTTTCATTTCGGCCATATCCAGATAATACATTTGTGTTTTTCGAATAGTCTAATCCACAAAAAATGTATGGATGTAAGCTACAAGGTGTGTTAAAAGTTGGGTAGCTATTTTAACACAGTGGGCGCTATATGTTGTTATATAAGACCAAATTTACCGATAAAAAAATCTTTAGTCGTCGGAAAGCTTATATCTTCCAAACTAATAGTCTTTTATTTTAATAACAAGTGGTTTCAGAAACAAATTACAACAAAATCATAGAAGCACAAACAAGACAAAAAGTTTTAAAAAAGGTTGTATTTAGAAAAACTGACGTAAAAGTCGCATACGCAATTCTCCGCAGCTAATTTTTGGAACAATATTACTCTATAATATCTATATTAAGATGCCGCAAAATTTTCAGGTACTCTCGGGTATATTTATCTTTATCTCTACAAAGATTTAGAAAAGATTTAACAACATTTTTTTTTATTTACGCTTGTAGACCTTAACTTAAATAGCAATTGCAAATAATTAGGATATGTATTTGGAAACATTTTTTTAAAAGTGAAACATAAACTGAAAACAAAAATGGAGTATGTACTTAAACATTGCGTGTTTTAAGGGGTTTATAGAATGCTATGTTCCGAATCATTGGGTAAATCGTTTCCTTTCATTTACAGTCATTGTTATCATCATCGTTTTTCCCTTTTAGGGGTTTTTATTTATTTTTTTGTTATTAAAATTTCTTTTCCTTTGACAATTATCTTCAAACTTTTTCGTCAGCTTATAATAATTTCTAATACCCCTATTGTTAATATTACAAATTTTCTATTAGAATTACTCTTCTTTGAACTACTTTCACTAGTCTTATTATTAATTTACCGACTCTTCCACACGTTTGTTAAATATTTTCGTGTCATTTGTTTTACAAAACGAACGCAAGCCATACTTTACTACATTTGATTTGGTTATACTGCCAGCGGCTGCTGTTTCATATTAATCAGAATATTAATTTTAATATTTGTTAATGAAACAGTTGCCCATGTATAGTACAACCAATAAATCTTTGATTGTAATAAAGAATTATGGTTGCTTAAATTTTCTCTTGGTTTACTAAATTCATGATTAATATAACATTCATAGTTTCATTTTCCCTTCTTTTTGGGATCCGTGTGGTTATCTATTTACCCAATGATTTCCATACCTATTCTTATTTTACCCTTTATTACCTATTTTGTAGTTTTATCATTTGTATATATTTCTATTTTCATAGATAACTACTTGTTTGGCCTATGTGATGACAAGAAAAGTGCAGGAGCTTGAGAAGAGATTATTCCCATCGTCGGCTATTAACACTCCGATTGATTGTATTACGGGAAGTTTATCTATTTATTAATTTGCCGAATACGGTACTTTGTTTCAAATTATTTTGCTTTTTGACTTGGGCAAGAAGTTCATTTATCACAGCTGTACTTAGAATTAATAAATAAATCATCAAAAGGAATCGTCAGCGAGTAAAATAATAAACTGGACGGCACTATAGAAAAAAAGTAAAAGAAATAATCTGTAAGATAATCAAATTAAAACGGGACAACACAATACAAAAAAAAACTTTAACACTAATATTGCACTTGTATTGTTTTGTCCCTTAAAATCGAAATATCCCAGATCATTGCTTCATGTCCTTGGCATGAAAAACACCAAGACCCTTTCCCTGTAGGTTTTCCAATTCGTAAGAGCTGTTTCCTATTACTTTACGTACTCTACATTTCTTGAATTTTGGTGCAAACTTGGCATTAAAATTTTTCTTGAAGTCACTTTGAACAAAATTCTTTACATATACTTCTTGACCAACCCTAAATCGTACCTCCCTACTTCTCTTGTCATATTGCTTCTTGTTTTTTTCGTATGCTTTGTGCAAGTTTGCAGATATTTCATCCTTCCTCTCAAATATTTCGAAATCGTTGTCGCCTAAACACTTTAATTTTCTTGCCAAGGCATATTCACTACCGGAGTTATACATTTGCTGACCGAACAATGCCATATACGGACTTGTTCCTATGGCCTCGTGTATAGCTGTCCTAATCGCGCACTCTATCTCACTTATGTGTGCATCCCATTCTCGATGATCTTCATCCAAGTATGCTCTAATGCTTGCTAAAACTGTTTGATTCACCCTTTCGGATGCGTTGGATTGTGGTGAATAGGCTGGAGTTCGGATGTGAGTTATATTATAGCTCTTAACTAGGTCTTGGAATTGTTGGGATATAAATGGCTTTCCATTATCGGAATGAATGATTTCCGGTGTCCCAAACATGTGGAAGATTTTATGCACAAGATAATCAATTACCAGTTTTGACGTTGCCTTTTTCATGGGTTTTAAAAATACGTATTTCGAAAAGTGATCTACTACGATAAAGATGTATGCGTTACCCCTTTTTGAGCGCGGGTACTTGCCCAAGAAATCTATGTAGATTTTCTGAAAAGGACGATACGTTTTTACTTCTTCACCCATTCTCGGTCGGGTTTCATAATTTACCGGTTTAACTTCTTTACAAGTTTGGCAATTTCGAATATAATTTTTTACATGGCATACCATTTTTGGCCAGTAGTAAAACCGCCTTAACTGGTGCAACGTTTTTGCAATCCCACCATGGGAAACTGTATCATGGGCCTTTGTAATCAATGTCGTGACCAAGTTCTCAGGAACCCATAGCTTCCATTCAACGCCACTGTCATCCCTTGCGAACTGAGTTTTCTTGAACACCATTCCATCTTCTGTTTTCAAGTCCGGTAGACTTTCTTTATTTTGCTCAATGGTGTGTACCAGCTGTACATATTCAGGGGATTCAAATTCCGTTGTTTCGAATTCTAATAATTCCACTTCCTCCGCGTTGCATTCATCCAATGACCTCGATATCATGTCCGCCACAACGTTTTCCGAGCCTTTTCGGTGTTCAATTTTAAAGTTGAATGCTTGTAGCTGCAGTGACCAGCGGGCTAACCGACCACTTAAGTCCTTAAAGCTCATGAGCCATTTCAGGCTAGAGTGGTCTGTTATTATGGTGAACTCCATCAATTCTATATATGGCCTGAATCTTTTCACCGCTAGTACTGCAGCCAAACACACCGTGTAATTACACTGTGCTCCGTTTAGCTTTTGTGAGAAAAATGCTATCGGCCTATCATTGTTATCGTCATCCCTTTGAAATAGTACTGCACCAACACCCACGTGTGATGCGTCGCACTGAATATAAAAAGGCCTCTTAAAATCAGGATGGACTAGCACTGGTGCAGTTATTAATGCATTTTTCAATTTATAAAAGGCTTTTATCGCTATTTCCGGCATTGTGAACTTAGAACTCTTTTTTAAAGTATCGCTTAGAGGTGCTGCAATTATGGCAAATTCTTTGATAAAACGCCGATACCAACCGGCGGTGCCTAAAAAGCTCCTTACCTGCCTTGGAGTTTTTGGTATCGGTATTTGTTCAATTGCTATTATTTTATCAGGATCTGTACGTAATTTACCCCCACCAATGATAAAGCCTAAATATTTCAATTCTTTAAAACAGAATACACTCTTACTCATCCCTATCGTTAAGTTTGCGTCTGACAGATGCTTGGCTATCTTTGCCAACAGTTCCATATGCGTTCTGAAATCTTTTGAGATTATGAGCAGGTCGTCCAGATAGATAGACATTATTTTTTAATGCTTGTGGGATAACTTTATCCATCAGACGACACAGGCGTTGAGCCGCATTACAGAGGCCAAAAGGCATCACTTTATATTGATAGTGCGGTCTACCTGGAACTGTAAAAGCTGTGTATTCTCGACATTTCGGTTCCAAACTAATCTGCCAGAACGCAAATTTAAGATCAACGCTACTAATGTAAACTGTTTCGTCTATCCTACTGAGTATACCTTCTATATTCTGAATAGGATAAGCGTCTTTAACGGTTAAACTATTCAGCTTTCTCGCATCTAGACATAGACGATTTTTGCCTGGCTTACGCACTAAAGTAACCCGATTATTATAAGGGCTTTCACTCTCCTCGATGACCCCTAACTCCAACATTTTGTCTACCTCCTGATACAACAGTTCCTGGACTTTTGGTGACACCGGGTAGTGACGTTCCTTAAAAGGTACGGAATCTGGGAGTAATTGTATGCTATGTTGTTCGAGGTGAGTTTTACCTAGACCATCATTTTCGAACGTTTTGAACAATTCTTGTACCCTTTCTAGTTCTCGTGATTGTTGTGTTGTTAATTTGTGCTGCTCTGGGCACTGTTTATGAGCGGGCTCTAAATTCTGTTTGAGTTTCTCGATATCAATTTCGTCTGCATTCAATACTTCTGGCGCTAAGTTAAACATTCGCCAGAAATCAATGCCGAGGTAAAGCTTCTGTTCCAGCGAAGGGCACAAATAGAATTTAATTAGCTCTACCTCATCTTTGTAAGTGACCGGTAGTATTACTTTACCACATACTTGGTGAGCTTGACCAGAAGCTGTCCTGACATTCGAATTATATCGAGAAACACTAACACCTAATTCTTTTAAAAATTCCTGACAATCCTTACCCAGTATACTCACGGATGCTCCCGTGTCTAATAAACCTCTAACTAACACATCACCTATGTAGATGTCGGCAAAAACTCGGGGATCTTTATTCGATATCGCTGCAACCGATAAATTTATTTCATTTCTTATTGCTTTTCTATTTTTGTACCGTTTTCTGGCGTTTTCTACCTTTCTTGATATTAGCGACGGTGATTCAATATCATCGTCGAATATCCTTTTTCGCACTGTAATATAGTTTTGTAATCTCTCTGCATACGATCGACTGTTTCGGCTACTAAGTTTTAATGGTATATGTGAATAATTGTGGCTGGCATTTGTTTTAATATTTTGTTTATTAGTTTTGATTATAAATTTTCTTAGTAGTTTGCGGACGTTTGAGTTGAGCGTGACTCGCCCGCTTGAGTCATGCTCCTCCGTCGGTTTCCCTGCCTATTACAGTTTGGGCACTTTGGTGTTATTGTACGCTCGTAACCACACTTGTAGCAAAATATGTTTCGGACATCTGATTCGCATTCCATGTAGGTATGACCATTACCTCTACAATTCCAACACACTAGTTTTGTTTTATCTTTATTATTTATTTCTTCCACATCCAATGTATTCTGATGTTCCTCATACAGTTGTATCTGTTCGGCCTCATCGCAATCTATTTCGTTTATTCTATGACGCGACTGATAACGTGTCGGGTTGATATTCGTAGTATTGAATTTTGCCTCGCGCACTGGGAATCTCTTCTCGATCTCCTTGCACTCTTCCCTCAACTGTTCTATGTTATAAATCGCCATCGGATACACTAATTTAGCGATATGGTCTTTCACATTTCGTTTCAACACCTTTATCATTTCGTACTCAGGAATTGGGGATCGCAGCCTAGACCTTAGCGTTAACATTGAATGGAAATAATCCTCCAATGTTTCATTATTTCGTTGACGTCTTTCTACCATTTCTTGCATTATTTCAAAATCGCTACGATTTGCCTGGAATTGGTTCAAAAGACTATACCTTAGCGTCGGCCAGTCCACTACCCCATTTTGTGTTTTTAGATATAACCAAAACCACTCTTTAGCCTGCCCTTTCATAAGCCGGTGGAAATCCCTGAGCACTTCTTCCCAAGGTATCGAATAACTTGCTTGCAATAGTTCTACACGAAAAACAAAATCATCAATTGATATGCCACTGCCGCCTCCTTCGAAAACAATATCCAATTTGTCAATTCTTATTTGACCTTCAACTGGGCGTACATTTAAATTTCTTTCATAAGTGTAGAAATTGGGAGCATTTGACAAGATGTTGGAAAACCTAGGACCTCGAGCATGAGTTTTATTAATTTCATGTTGCACTGTATGTCCGTTATATTGCCTATTATTACCACTATTATTATTCTCATTGTTTATATTTTCAGATTTGTTTTCTGTTACCGGAATATTATCTTGACTTTCATTTGCCCTAGAAGTTAATACCCTATCTACAGTTTTCTTTATTGCGCCTTGTGATTTCCTTTGACCTGCTATGCTACTACGGCTAGAAATGGAATGAGACGGATTCGCGGTATTTTCTACGGAATTCGTAAGGGGTTTGAGTGCCTTATCGACTTCCTTCATAATGCCTTTGAGGCCTTCCCGTAAAGATTCTTGAATCATATCGGCCATTTCTGACCGTAATGTGTTCATAAAATACTTTTCTTTGGTGTTTATGATTGAAGTTGCGCCCTGACTATCTAATTCGGATAACACTCTATCAACATTTTCAATTGAGGATTCTTCAGGTAACTCTAATAGTATCTCTGACCTATTAATTTGCTCGTTTCTTATAGAGTGCGACAAATCCCTGAATTGAGGATCCTGGAAGACAGTGGAATGATTTGGGGAATGCTGTACTCGGCCTGGTAATCCTGCCCGATTGAGATCAAATTCTAATGACCTTCGGCTCTTATTGGCGGCGGTCATATTGACATAAACGTTAACGCAATCAACGAATTATTAGACAAAATTGTTTACTTTTTAAATTAATAGATTATTTATTTTCATAAACATATACGTGTGTATGTAAGCATGTATCGTGACCATTTTAATGCTAAAATTATAATATTATAATGCTAGATTCCTAATTATCACAGTTTCTTTAATTGTAACACTACCTACCATAAAATTATCAATTCCCTAACTCTTACAGTGCTACAGACGTAACTTGAATTGTACGTCAGGCCACTGAATATTGTAAATAATTTAAATTAAGCAAATATGATCTATTAAATTGTCATATGCCTTAATTTCATTATAATATTTTGTAATTAATTAACCTGTAGTCCCTACTAATTTCTCACGGTGCATCAGATGCTATTACTAACTCTACATCCGGCCACCGGATATAAACCAATTAAGCAAATGTGGTCTCTGTTTGTAGCCACATGCCTTAATTGAAAACAAATTATTACTTAATGGTCGATATTCTTGTACATATAACAAAAAAAAAAAACTCAGACTGACAAAAAAAGATAAATAAACATTTATAAATTCAAAATTTCAAAAATGACCAAATTTGTCCTTTTGTGGTTCAGTCAGCAATAATGCAATTGGTCTATTTGTACCAAGCCACTATGCTGAGTAAACCAACAAAATACAAAAGTGTTTAATTTAATTAGAATTTGTTCCCTATTGAGCGTTATATTAGCGCAATATTTAACTACTAATCTTTAAGCAAAATGATAATATGTAAATGAAGCTTTAGAAAATCAAATGTTAATTTGTTATTTTGTGATTTAGTCAGCAATAATGCAATTGGCATCAAATAGTACCAAGCCATTACACCGAGTAAATCAACAAAATACAAAAAAATGTATTGTTAAATGTGGACTTGTTCCTAAATTGTACGCCATTTTGACGCAAACCTAGCTAACAAAAAAAATATTAATATATTTTTTTTTTGCTTATCATTGGGCGCCATTTTTGGCGCTACCCCTACCTATTTATTGCAATTCTATTTTGCTTCATCCTGGGCGCCATTGTGGCGCAAACCTAACTATTTATTGCAAATTTAATTTGCTTTTATCCTTGGGCGCCATTTTGGCGCAAACCTAATTATTTATTACAAATTTAATTTGCCTTTGTTTGGGCGCCATTTTGGCGCAAACCTAATTATTTATTACAAATTTAATTTGCTTTTGATTGGGCGCGATTTTGGCGCAAACCTAATTATTTATTACAAATTTAATTTGCTTTTGCTTGGGCGCCATTTTGGCGCAAACCTAACTATTTATTGCAAATTTAATTTGCTTTTCCATTTGGGCGCCATTTTTGGCGCAAACCTAATTATTTATTACAAATTTAATTTGCTTTTGATTGGGAGCCATTTTGTCACAAACTTAATTATTTATTACAAATTTAATTTGCTTTTGCTTGGGCGCCATTTTTGGCGCAAACCTAACTATTTGTTGCAAATTTAATTTGCTTTTGATTGGGCGCCATTTTGTCACAAACTTAATTCTCCTAACGTTTTATATTTTATCTATTTTTATTTTCACTAAATAATTACCTGATTTAATAATTTCCTTCTTTTAGCTCCTGGACACAAGTACACACATACACACTTAAGGATTTGCCTCCACCGTCTATCTTGTTTAACGAGTTCTATACAATTAATTTTAACTCTAATTTATTATCTTTACCTTACCCCAAAACCTTTCCAGTACTAATCCATGAATATATTCTTCTCTCTCTGTCTCTATCCTCTTCACTCTCGCGGCAATCTAACTTCACACCCTTTTCCCCCTTGTATTTATTACTCCCCTATGTCAGACCGTACTAACCGGATTACCAATACCTAACGGCTTCAACCATAGAGTCAATACCCTTTATAACTATGGCCTTGAACCTCGCTAGAAACTTCTAAAGCCAACTTAGCCGAATATTTACAGATATTTATTTATTTAAAAATCATTGACCTCCGTTTTATTCTTTATTATGTTTATTTAATTATGTTAGCAACAAAAATTCTGTTTAATTTATTAAATAAACACCCATAAATTCATCGCAATCAGGCAGCTGGTATCCGGTCAACATGAAAGCAATAGGTCGTCAAACGTAAATTTTTCTTATTGTTTACTTTCTCATTCCATAATCTTTTATTTTGTTTATTTTGCTTATTTTCCTTTTCATTTTGTTGTTGTTAATTTTTCTACCCATTTCACTCTTTCATTTAAGAACAGATCTGTTGTACGTGAATTTGCCACTTCAACAGTTCTAACAAAAGCAAACAATACCCCCCAATAATAATAATAATTATAATAATAACAAACAATAATAAACATTCGCTACAAATCTTTCGGTTTTCGATGCCTGCCAGATGAAAAACGGAAGAGCGGATAATTTTTGTTAGTAGTGCAAGCCAAACGTAGGCAAACGCCCACCCCTGAGATACTCATGCTACACCGACTAAAAAGCCGGGCAATAAAATGAAAACCGCTAAAATAAATATTTTAATCTGGCAGCTCACACTTGGCTGTCAACAAATTTTACCCCCGTGGCAACTCTTTTTATTCGTCGGCCATTATACCACAGTCATGTTTGCTTTCATAATAATTTTCTAGCGCAATAAAAACGAATTTTCACAGGTAAGTCAAGACAGAAAATTTTATATTATAAATATTTTGCTAAAATAAATACTATTTATTCTTATTTTATTTGCAGACACAATTCTCATTGGCAGGCAAATCCTTATCACTAACTATGAAATTATCAGTTAAAGGCACCTCTTGAGGTTGCAACAAATTTCCCAGTGTAGTATTGGAAATTAAATAACCAGTCATACAATCAGCAGACGCCATTTCTAGATTCATAATCTGTTCTACCACATTATCTAAAGAATAAATACTTTAATTCAGTATCTTGCAAACTTGAAAGATCTGTTGTGGCAGAACTATTATTATTACCATCGTGGCGTTCATCTTGATGTTGCTGTTGCCGGTTGGTAAGCGTCAAGGCGTTAGCACTAGTACTTGGCTGTTCCTCACACAAGTTATCATAAACATTGAACAGTTTCTGATAGAAAAAGCAACTTTAAGTATATAAGTACATACAATATGTAACTTTAAAAACTAAATTTTAGATTTCAGCTTATATACTTATGTATGCATTTCTCTTTTGTAGGAAGTGTATTAAAGGATGTCCTCCTGGAGCAGCTCTTCACGCTTTTCCGATAAATCCTGTCAGGTAAGTTTCTTATATATGTGCTTATATGTATAGTGATTTGTGAAAAAGTGCGTTGCAGACTTCCAATACAAAATACCGTCAGTGCATCAGTGAAAAAATAAAAATATTGTTGCCGACTTATTTAAAAAAACACGGAGCGGACACTGAACGGACACTGAAGCAGCATGGGCGTCAAAAACGGATGAGTGTGAATAGCTCCATTTAAAATAAGGCAACGATATTTTATTTTTCACTGATACTAAACGGAACTGATACGGCATTGGATACTATTTTGCTACTTTTACAAAATACACCCAAATTTGATACTTTTGGTAATTTTTTTCAAATATGTGCATATACTGTAATATATTTGGAGTGATACTTAAACCATTTCTATTGAGAGATACTTGAGACAGTTTTCCTTACGCAGTGAATTAAGTGTTATTTTTTGTTTTTATTTTGCAAAGTCAATCTTTTGAAATGCATTACATTACACTGCTTTACAAGCAAAATGTATAAAGTTCCTCAATAATTTTTTAGAGGATTAGGCTATGCTTAACACGAGAAAAGTAAAGAAAAAATTTTCATTTCGGCCATATCCAGATAATACATTTGTGTTTTTCGAATAGTCTAATCCACAAAAAATGTATGGATGTAAGCTACAAGGTTTGTTAAAAGTTGGGTAGCTATTTTAACACAGTGGGCGCTAGATGTTGTTATATAAGACCAAATTTACCGATAAAAAAATCTTTAGTCGTCGGAAAGCTTATATCTTCCAAACTAATAGTCTTTTATTTTAATAACAAGTGGTTTCAGAAACAAATTACAACAAAATTATAGAAGCACAAACAAGACAAAAAGTTTTAAAAAAGGTTGTATTTAGAAAAACTGACGTAAAAGTCGCATACGCAATTCTCCGCAGCTAATTTTTGGAACAGTATTACTCTATAAGATCTATATTAAGATGCCGCAAAATTTTCAGGTACTCTCGGGTATATTTATCTTTATCTCTACAAAGATTTAGAAAAGATTTAAAAACATTTTTTTTATTTACGCTTGTAGACCTTAACTTAAATAGCAATTGCAAATAATTAGGATATGTATTTGGAAACATTTTTTTAAAAGTGAAACATAAACTGAAAACAAAAATGGAGTATCTACTTAAACATTGCGTGTTTTAAGGGGTTTATAGAATGCTATGTTCCGAATCATTGGGTAAATCGTTTCCTTTCATTTACAGTCATTGTTATCATCATCGTTTTTCCCTTTTAGGGGTTTTTATTTATTTTTTTGTTATTAAAATTTCTTTTCCTTTGACAATTATCTTCAAACTTTTTCGTCAGCTTATAATAATTTCTAATACCCCTATTGTTAATATTACAAATTTTCTATTAGAATTACTCTTCTTTGAACTACTTTCACTAGTCTTATTATTAATTTACCGACTCTTCCACACGTTTGTTAAATATTTTCGTGTCATTTGTTTTACAAAACGAACGCAAGCCATACTTTACTACATTTGATTTGGTTATACTGCCAGCGGCTGCTGTTTCATATTAATCAGAATATTAATTTTAATATTTGTTAATGAAACAGTTGCCCATGTATAGTACAACCAATAAATCTTTGATTGTAATAAAGAATTATGGTTGCTTAAATTTTCTCTTGGTTTACTAAATTCATGATTAATATAACATTCATAGTTTCATTTTCCCTTCTTTTTGGGATCCGTGTGGTTATCTATTTACCCAATGATTTCCATACCTATTCTTATTTTACCCTTTATTACCTATTTTGTAGTTTTATCATTTGTATATATTTCTATTTTCATAGATAACTACTTGTTTGGCCTATGTGATGACAAGAAAAGTGCAGGAGCTTGAGAAGAGATTATTCCCATCGTCGGCTATTAACACTCCGATTGATTGTATTACGGGAAGTTTATCTATTTATTAATTTGCCGAATACGGTACTTTGTTTCAAATTATTTTGCTTTTCTTTTCTTTCAGGTACCATTGACTTGGGCAAGAAGTTCATTTATCACAGCTGTACTTAGAATTAATAAATAAATCATCAAAAGGAATCGTCAGCGAGTAAAATAATAAACTGGACGGCACTATAGAAAAAAAGTAAAAGAAATAATCTGTAAGATAATCAAATTAAAACGGGACAACACAATACAAAAAAAAAACTTTAACACTAATATTGCACTTGTATTGTTTTGTCCCTTAAAATCGAAATATCCCAGATCATTGCTTCATGTCCTTGGCATGAAAAACACCAAGACCCTTTCCCTGTAGGCTTTCCAATTCGTAAGAGCTGTTTCCTATTACTTTACGTACTCTACATTTCTTGAATTTTGGTGCAAACTTGGCATTAAAATTTTTCTTGAAGTCACTTTGAACAAAATTCTTTACATATACTTCTTGACCAACCCTAAATCGTACCTCCCTACTTCTCTTGTCATATTGCTTCTTGTTTTTTTCGTATGCTTTGTGCAAGTTTGCAGATATTTTATCCCTAATGAGTTTTAATTCATCCTTCCTCTCAAATATTTCGAAATCGTTGTCGCCTAAACACTTTAATTTTCTTGCCAAGGCATATTCACTACCGGAGTTATACATTTGCTGACCGAACAATGCCATATACGGACTTGTTCCTATGGCCTCGTGTATAGCTGTCCTAATCGCGCACTCTATCTCACTTATGTGTGCATCCCATTCTCGATGATCTTCATCCAAGTATGCTCTAATGCTTGCTAAAACTGTTTGATTCACCCTTTCGGATGCGTTGGATTGTGGTGAATAGGCTGGAGTTCGGATGTGAGTTATATTATAGCTACTGCCGTAGATTTAGTTTTGGGCCTGTTTATTTGGCACTTGCAGACTTAAGGTGGATTCACCCATTGTTTCCGAACAAAATTTTTGTCCGGACAAAATTTATTTTACTGAGAGTGTTTTGCAACACGATTCACCCTTTTCAAACAATTTGTCTGGAAAATCAAAGCTACCATATGTTATATGTAAATAACAAATAAACATCTCCGACAACATTGTGTAGCAATACTAGTGTTTATGTTATTAACTATTAAACTAAATACTATGATGTTACTTGTAGGGCACATTTATAGAAATAAAACAAAAATGAAAGAATTGCTATAAAAACATTCTTTGATGTGGCAACTCAGTTCCACTTTGTCCGGACAAAAATTAAAATTAAACCAATTCAAGCTGAGAGTGTTCCGAACAAAATTATTTCTCTTCTTTTCTCTCTCTCACAAAGAGAGACGTCAAACTACATGTAAAAAAAATTTTGTCCGGACAAAAATTTTGTTCGGAAACAATGGGTGAATCCAGCTTTAGTTCTGTTTCATCATTTATATGTACGTTATAAATGTCATACAAAATATTTGAATAGGAAAAGTGCCGGGTTCCATTTTTACAAATATCAAAAAAGTACCAAACACTTGTCTGCTTATTTTTCGATTTGACTAAACTGTAGTTTGAAGCCAGAATTATGCTTGGCTGCGAACATTATTTTCAAAGTAACGTAAGCCAAATTTGAAGACTACAGCAGTTGTCCAGATGTATGATAACTAAAAATGCTTTTGCATGGCGCTAATCTTTTCTTTCGATTTTTACTACAGCCGCTGAAGAAATTTGAAGCTTGTTTGATGTGTGGCCGTGTAATTACTTCAAATGTCATTTTTGTATAGTTTTCCCAACGACAACATCATGGGCCTTATCGTGGTTGGCATTTTTCGACTTCAAATTCGACAATTTGTAAGAGATTAAAGAAAATAAGCAAAATTTTTCTTTAATCTAGTACAAAACGCCTAATTTTCGCCACGAAAATGCCAACCACGATAAGGTGGCATATCTTTGAAGACGCACTATTTAAAAAAACCGGTCAACATAATTGCATTCTTGAATTTATTGAAGTTTATCGTGGTTTGCCTGCTTTATGGCAAGTTAAATCGAAGCAATATAGCAATCGAAATTAAAAAAATTCTTGGTACGAGATATTGCTTGAAAAATATACAGAACAATCCAAATGCGGAAAAAAGGATGTCGCACAAAAAATTAGCTCGCTTCGAACTGCATAGGGAAAGGACTTAAAAAAGGAAGTAAAAGGATTTAAAAAACTAATTTTCAACAAACAAAAAGTTAATGAAATATTTCCGCCCCAAAAAAATCACATGTTCTTTCTTTTTCACAACAACTTTCAAATGGAGTTTGATAATATGAATTTGATGTGTTGCTGTGCTAATGCTGACTTTAGACGACATGTATTTTACATCTGACTTGTCAAATTTCTCACTGCAAAAGTGATACATGCCGTGTGAAACATATGAAACATTGTCAGATGACATTTACAGAAGCAAAGTCAGATGAAAAATTTTCAATCAAAGCGTGTTCTATTTTCATCTGACAAGGCATCTGACATCAGCTGTATTAAATTATCAAAAGTGTGGTTTGGCTGAAAAAACAATAAAAAGCAAAGAGCGCTTTATATAAATGAGATATTTTATCGCGGTAAAAAGTACCCTATGTTTGAATCAGGACTCTAAAGTATCTCCATAACAAATTTCATGAAAATCCATTGAGTCGTTTTTGCGTGTTTTGTTCTCTACATCGATTACTTTCTACGCCACCATAAAAATTAAAAAAAAATATTTCATGTACAGACACGCCCCTTTTACAGTTTTATTATATGTGCTAGATGTGCCCGCCCGCTTCGCGCGCTTAAAGTTCGCATTATGACTATAAGGTGTCTATAAAATATAATAATATAGTGTTATTTATATATTGTTTAAAGTTCCCGTTATGCAAAATAAACAGTGCTACCAACGTTAAAAAAAACTAAAAAATCTTTCTAATTTCCAATAAAATGTATACTACTTAGCATTTACACATGAAAGTAATTGCAAGAAAGTCGCAATATACTCACACTTTTCCACTAACACACTTTTGATTGTGTTATGAGAAAGACAGAGAAATTAATACTATTTTCTTTTTCGTTGATAATACGTATACAAAATCTTCATGAAAGTACTTTCATGTGTAAATGTAGCCTTAGTAAAATATGGTACATTTTAGTTTTTTTCTACTTTAACTTAGAAATGAGCTATTTTACCGCGGTAAAAAGTATCCTATGTTTGAATCAGGAGTCTAAAGTACCTCTATACTAAATTTCATGCAAATCCATTCAGTGGTTTTCGCGTGAAGCGTGTTCGGACAGACAGACAAAAATTCCAAAATTTGGTGTTTTGTTCTCTACATCGATTACTTTTTACGCCACCATAAAAATTTTCAACAAATATTTCATGTACAGACGCCCCTTTTACAGTTTTATTATATGTATTGATAACAGCTGTTACGTTTTTGTCGCTATTGTGGTTCAAGCGACAAATTCACGCAGCGAATTTTTATCGACGAAATTGTCGTGTTGGGCGAAACTCTTCGTTCGTCCCAGTTGTGTTCCTAGCATTACCCAGTGATTACTTATTTACTTCATTTTACTGTAAAAGTAAACGAACCTAAAATACGCATCGCCTATTTTACTTGATATTGCATTTGTTATAAGCGATAGGCTTACATACTGTGATATTAAATTTAAGAACAATTGTGAGCTTTCATATAGTTAAAATTATGTTTGACGTTTGTTTTCGATTTGTGTTTTGTGTAGTGCTGTATATAAAATGCAAAAATAAAAAACAAATTTAGAAATATTAAATTAATACTTACATCTAATAATAAAAAACATCCCTGAAGAAGTTGGGATTCTCCAACGAAACGTCGGATGACAAAAATTAAAATTTTTGTTTTTTAATTTGAAAGGTAGTGACCTTAAAAGCTCATTGATAGTTCAAAAAGAACTTCATTCATACAAAAATAACTAAAACAAAAAGGTCAATAGTAGAAACTCAAAATAAAATATATTTAATGTAACTCTTCAGAGAATTGTATGATATACAAATTTTTTATGCAATATCATTGGACGTTAGTACCCTACACTCGGAAGTCAATACTTTTAAACAATTGCACCACATGAAAAATTAAGATATATTAAAATCTTTTGCAATTGATTCTCGTAAAAAATAGAAAATAAAGATACATGTGTATCACCGATTTTAAAAATTTTAGATGTAAACCATTTATTTGGTGAAATGAACAAGAAAACGCTCATATGCCATTTTCCTTGTTTGTAAATGTACTATAAGTTTTATTAATTAAAAATTTGGTCACTCGCATCAGAATTTATAAGAAAGTAGTCTGGGGTATACATTTTTCTTAATTTTGTTTACCCTACACTGATACCCTACAGATGGTACGAAAGATATTTTTAAAGTTATAGTACTAATATGGGAACATTGCACAAAGTGTAATAGTTTCTACATATTACTAATTTTAAAAAAGTAATACTAGCATAGCTATAAATTATATGCGCGTAAATTATTTATTATGGATCAGCTTCTACTAGAAATCTGGTAAAAATATTTGCCAAATTTGACAATCGCGAATTTCTTCTTGCGTACTGGCTTCTACATATATGCCTTGAAATCATTATTGCAATGCTCCTGCGCTTCTTCTGATAGCATACCACATGAAGGAAGTAAATAACTTTTAGACACATAAGTACATACATATGTATTATATAGGAACTAAACACTGTGGTTTGAATTATCATTAAAAGTTTTGTGATACAATATAAAGGCAAAATTGCATATTTTATCATGTCAGCGCACTTTGTGCATAGTTAGCGACATGTAGAACCATCCATATTTTTCAGTAAGAATCACCGCGGATTCCTTAGCGAATTAATCAAATGTTTCGGCGTCTATATCCCAGGATATATGTAGTTACACATTTACCTCATTGTAACTGAAGAAAATTTATTTTGTTCCCTTTTTTACTTTTTTGAAAAAGGACATTTTTGAGGTAGACGTATCCTTGCACTAAATTTAACGAAATTTTGAAGAAGTGTCAAATATATTAAAACTTATTTCTGTACAAAATTTCAATAACTTACAATTATTTTTCTGTCCGTTATGGTAATTGTTCATTTCAGCATATATGGGAGGAACACATATCCTTGAAATTTAAATGGCCAAATTTTACGTGCGATTTTATTTTATCAATTAAAAAATGTGCGCGAAATTTCATTACATTACGATAACTCCTTCTATTTTTGGCCGCTCGTTATATGAACTCACGACACTGTGCGGCCCAGTTTTGCAAACCACTTGGAATTTTATGTTCGAAGAATAATTCAGAAAAGATTTGACGGTTTACGTTAGTTTGCTCTATGTATTAGTTCCACGATACTTACTTTATTTAGTGAGTACCAAAAACTCCAAAAGGCATAACAACACAATAAAACCGAAAAATGCGGAAAAGGCGCAGGAAAAATATGTACCATTTTTTTGGTTAACCATTCAGTATTATCACTGTATAGAGATCTGGTGGATCCACCTGGATCCATGAAAGTTTTTTTTCCAATGAAAAGGCAAAAAAATGTTGCAATATCGGTAAAAATAATAAATTTTTGATATGTTAATATCTTCGGATATATAGAAACGAAATTTTAACTCTGCATAATGCAGATAAATACCTACTCCACATTAATTTCAATGCAACAATAAAATATAGTTTATAAAAAAAATAAAAAAAATAATTTTAGTGCCATGTTTGTGAGGCTGTAGATCAAACGGAGAGTGGTGATTTGACTTCAAAAATATATTTTTCATATATTCAATATATCTAGATTACAAAAAATCATGAAGAAAAGAAAAGCCCGTAACTTTTGGCATAGCTCCAATGCGGGGGTTTTTACTATGTTTTTCCCAACGTGCGGAGTGTTCAAAGAAGCACATTCTAAGCAAGGTTTACATGTAATTTTATTTATTTTTAACATCTATAAATACTAAATATGTACATACATATGTATGTAATACTGCCAAATATTTGTCTATTATATGTTGCAAAGTGATTTATTTTTCATTGAAGTGGTTTTATTTAATTAATTGTTTTTTGTTGTCGCCGATGATGTTGCTTTTGACTTTTTGGGCAGTAACTTAATGAGCATGGTTGTGACTTTCTTGCTGTCCAGTGGACAATTGGTATACAATTCTTCACACGGCTTCGTATTAATTTGTTTGCCATGTTCTAATGCCTCCTTAATAGCAGTGCCATCTAGAAGGTAATCGACCAGGGAATTCCTAAAATAAAAATAAAACATTTTTGTTAATATGTATGTATGCACCACTCACAATATTACGACAGTAACGGAATGTATATTGTTCAAGAAGTATTCCGTGCAATCATTTTTAAAAGAGTATACATTTAAAATGCTAAGCAATCTTATTTTTAACTGATTCTAACATTCAATAAACAACTAAGTACACATTAATAAGGATTTTCAGTTGTTTTAATATTGTCCGTTGTTTATGGTATAAGTACCAAAATAATACAAGCAAGAAATAACACACACAAATAGGGGACACTGGGGCAGTTTCGTCACTTTTTTTTAAAGCTCTGAATTTAAGAAAGTATTTGATAGATTTTATCCTTGGATATTGAATAAGATATTGGTATAGTTTTATCAACACTTAGTATTAAATACTTATTTTTGAGAATTAGTAGAAAAAGTCATTTTCGCTGAATGTGCCTCATGCCGGGGTAGCTGCGGCTTTTGACGGGACACATTCATCGATCCTATAAATAAATGCAATTGGTTAGATAAAATACCTTTTAAGGTAAAGGGATTATGATCCAATCAAGTATTTATTTATTAGCTGGATTAAATTAATGAAAAATAAACAGATTTCTGTTTTTGTACTCTTAAAACGTAAAAAAAATATTCCATATTAAATACTTATTTAATATAATAGGGGCTAAAGTGTACTTCAAATAAATATTTAGGGTGTCTGCGTGAAGTTGAAAGTAGTTTCGAGGAACTTGGTAACTTAAGTTCTTTCTCGCCCCAATTTAAAACGCCCCAATTAGAAACGCTGAATCTACCCCGAAAGCACTTCTAGATTTTTTTCTTTTTTATAATTTTAATATTCAACGAAGATTTAGTGAAATGCACTTATTTTTTAGGCAAATAGCACAATTCTTAATATTGTTTTGTAAACTCTATTTTAAATATATAAAATTTTCAAAGACAAAATACTTACAAAATAGAATCAAAATATTACAAAAACACTGACAAAAAGACTAAAACACGTGTACCTAAGCTAGTTCGTACGCTAGAGATGGCAAACTTTTTGGGAGTTCTTTATTTAAATATACGCTAAATTTACATCAATAGTCATTGATGTACAACGGGTGCTTCATAAGGAAAACGTCTTTGCCGAAGGTACCCCAAAAACGAAGCTGCCCCAGTCTCCCCTACTCAAAATATTCTGTACGTAAAATTACCCTGCAAATATTTGCTATCGAAACTGTCACTTAAAAGTAACAGCAAGAAGTGCAAAACTATCATTATGATAATCCTTTCTTTTCATAGAATTGTCACCGCTCGGGAAGAAACGAGCAACTACGGTTATACCTACCAGACGAAACTATTTAGTGGAAGTGTTCTTTACATTTTGTTTTTGTTGCTTAACAAATTAGTGTGTCGCTTTTGTTACATTTTGCATAATCTTATAACTAACTCTTTAGTGACTTGTTCGATGTTGTCCCTAATATTAAAATTTCTAAAAGGAAGTTTAAAATTTGATGCTATGTAATATATTTGTTTTTGTAAAATTTGCCAAATAACATTTAGATGTATTAAAGACGTCACTTTTTAGAAAATGTATCAGAAATTGCACTTCCAAATGTTGGCAGGGTAGCTGAAATTGCAATTGAAAATACATAAATACACATTTAAAATCAGTGGTGTAGTGTTTAGTACATTAGACTATTAAACGAGAGGTACCATGCTCAATTTCAGTGAAGATCATGCGTGTGATTTTTTTTTTAATTTGTCAAGTTAAACGCATAAAACTGAGTAAGTTTGTTGTCTTGGTGCAGCTAATTTATATACTATGCTTTGGCTGAGTGGTTCGTGCGTTGGATTTCAAACCTGAACGAGCTTTGATCGAGTCGCAGTATAATTAACATAATGCTTGAAACATATTCACCACAGCAGGCTACACGACTTCAAATGTCGCTAGCTACATTTGTCGCCCTGTAGCCAGCTACTTAATTATTTTGAAATCGGCAACGACATCTTACCAGCTGACATTTTGTTACACAGCGTCTTCACGAGACATTAACTTTGAGATAACATGAGAGAAAACGTCGGCAGAATACTAAAAACCAAATGTCGAATTTTCTCTTAATCTCATACTAGGGGAAGACGTAATTTTAATTTTCCGATAAGATTTCTTTTTATGCAAATGCTCATCGAGTTAACATGTACTACTTTTGCATAATTAGTTGTTCTATTTTTAATTTTTCACACAAATTTAAATTTATAAATCAACTAAACACATTTATTCATTTATTTAACACAGAAATTTTATCAAAAACATCGCTTTTCATTTATTTTAATACACATGCACACTATTTTATTTTTATGTACATGTGTTTTTTGACAGTTCATCTCATAAGATTGTTCTTATAAGAATTCTTATAACAACGCTCTCATAAAAATTCCTATAACATTGAGATAACACTAATTTGAAGTCTACACGTAACATAATTCTTACATGTTATGTTACGTGTAGGCCTCAAGTTATAGAAGTACATATTTCAGTGGTGCCACTTTCAAATGTTTCACTTGTATACAAATAAAATCGCTTATTCAAAATATAGTTAGATGTCGTAAAATATAAAAACAAATAAATTTATTTATTTAATATCTCTTAATTGTTATTGCACTTTTAATACTTAAATTTTTTATGTTCTCTTTGCTAAATAAAATAGAATATTGACGAAGTCAAGATACCAGCGTCGTTGAAAACAAACAAAAATAAATAATGAGGTAGGAGCCTTTTTTAACCTTAAAATTTTAAAGTAAGTTTTTTTCGGCGGATCTCTCTTGGCTTTGGAGTTACGGGGCTCAAAACTTTAAGTTTTTATTGGCCATAACACCTAGAATTAAGAACAGATATAAGTGAAATGAGTATAACGTTAAAGTTCTGTGAAATACCTTCCTACTAGTGTATAAATTTCTGAGATCTATTAACCCATTGCACGTAAAATGCCACTTTAAAATCACCGTTATCTTAAAAACTAGTCGATACAACGGTACATAACCATGTATCCACTTTTATAGAGAATCTTCCATGGTTTTCTTTTGTGTATTTTTGAAACTTGACATCGGTGAAATACGCAAGTTATGGCACTTTAAAAATGAGTATGAGCTAACTAATTTTTAAAATCTCATTTTTACAGTGCCTAAGTAAGAATTACATCGATGACAGCTTCCAATTACATATCATATTAAAGTTTGGAAGGTTCTATATTAAACTAAATACATGCTTAAGTACCGTTGTATAGGTCAATTTTTAAGATAACTGCGCTTTTACGTAAATAGTCATATATAAATACTTAAAACTCCATTTTGCTCGCAATGGGTTAATGAATTTAAAAATGTTGTATACCAGTACAAAGGTATTTCAGAAATCTTTGTAATGATACCTATATCGTTTATATCTGTTCTATATTGTAGGAATTATGATCAATAAAAAATAAAAGTGTGGAACCCCGTAATTCCGGAAACAAAAGTAGGCGCCGAAAAAAAATATACTAACATTTTTAGGTTAAAAAGTGCTATTACCGCATAATTTTATTTTTAACGCGCCGTCACTCGCGCACTTGTTTTTGTACGTCGTTAAAACCCCAGGTTAAAATTTTTATTTTCTCAGGGGTAGCGAAGCATGCCGGGTATAGCTAGTTATATAATAAGCTAACTAATAAATGAAATTTATTTGTTGATGGTTATTAAGCAATTGTCTATATGCATTTCATTGGCGCTTTTACCAAATCGTCAGTAGACTTCAACCACAACTTTGAACAGTTACAAACCTCTTATTTTATGCACAGACTTTCAAAATTCTCAAATGGTTTTTGAAAGTCTGTGCATAAAATAATAGGTTTGTAACTGTTCAAAGTTGTGGTTGAAGTCTACTGACGATTTGGTAAAAGCGCCAATGAAATGCATATAGACAATTGCTTAATAACCATCAACAAATAAATTTCATTTATTAGTTAACTTATTATATAACTAGCTATACCCGGCGTGCTTCGCTACCCCATTGTTGTGCAGATATAGAAAAATTAATTAACTCATTTAAAAATAACCATAAATTGGTTAGTTTTTTTGGCGATCTTTTTAGTTTTGGCGACTTTTTGCGTTTAGCGATTTTGGCGGTTTTTCAATTCGACTTTTTTAATTCTGGAATTTTTTAGTTCTAAAGTTTTTTAGAATTTCAAGAGTTTGCCTCTTACGGTTTCCAAGATACAGCAAACTGTTTAAACTACACAGTCAAAATTACATTAACTTTCAGAACACCCTTTAATTTTTGATCTGTTAAATATTCTACATACTACACCAATTAACACTAACTTTGAAAATTTCGACAGTCTATATAAAAGTGTCTGTATATTACATTAGTATTTCAACATGTTTCGTTGCTCGCTTTAGAACACCCTCTAATCTTTAGCCCGTAGTTCTTACGGCTCTCGAGAAAACAGCCTGTGACAGACAGAAAGACAGACGGACAGCGTATCGAAAACAATAGGATGCCGTTACACTTTTCGTGTACAGAGCCCTAAAAAGAACCTTTTCCAAAAAGTAACTTTTCAAAAAGTAACCATTTTCAAAAAGTACCCTTTCCAGAAAACATTTTTCAAAAAGTACCATTTCTTAAAACTACATTTTCAAAAAAGTAGGTTTTCGAAAAAGTACCTTTACTTTAAAATATAAACGGTTAAAAAAAGTACCAAAATTATATTTTTACCCTTTTTCGGCCCCTAAATGTACAAATTTCAAAAAAGTACAAAAACCCTATCCACTCATTTTTTTCATCTTATTATGACGCTTTTAATCCCGTCAGAATTTAAGTTTTCAAAAATTTGTTCTTAGAGAATATATACAAACAAATGCATTCAGTATGTGTAGCAATGTGCATAAAAAATAGTTGTATGGAAAAAAGTATCAAAAAGGGCTACCAATTTTACCCATTATATATTCAAATTAGAAAAAATACCAAACTGTTTTTGAGGGCTTTTAAGGAGAGAAGAATGAATTACAAGTTTAGTTTCCAACTTTATTACTTTAAGAGATAAACTGTTAACAAAAAAGTACCAAAATTATATTTTAACCCTTTTTCGGCCCCTAACTGTAAAGATTTTAAAAAAGTTTCAGACACCCGTCCGCTCAATTTTGTATTTTATTATGATCCTTTTAGAATTTTATGTCTAACTTACTTAGATTCGAAGATATAAGGCTACCCATTTTACCCGATTTTACCCCTTTCAATCCCCTTAGAATTAAAATTTTCAAAAATCATTTCTTAGTGAAAATACACAAACATATTCATTCACTATGTATATCAATTTGCATAAAAAATAGTTGTATGAAAAAAAGTACCAAAAAGAGCAACCAATTTTACCATTTATATATTCGAATTACAAAAAAGTACCAAAACATGTTTGACGGCTTCGCAAGGATAGAAGAATGCATTTTAAATTTAACTTGTATCTTCATTACTTTAGGAGATTCTCAGTCGTTTTCCTGGATTTCTCTAAATTTATAAAATTTTCCATTATGCCATTACACAGAAAAAACTAAATTTCATTTTCTGTAAAGGAATTCACTGAAATAACAAATATTTTGTCTAGGAACGGACAATATATAGACAAAATTATCTCAACAATTTCATTGAAAAAAATCGTGTTTTTTTTTAGTGAACAAATTGTTTAAATCTATAAAACAATTTGTTTAAAAATATTTACAAATTGTAAACAAAACAATTAATTGAATCAAACAAAAAGATTTACTGGATTTTCTGAAAAATATCAAACAATATTTTTGTATGCATTTATAAAAGAATTAGTCTAAAAATACTAACAAATATTAAACAAAATATTTACTGGATTTTTTGTAATATATAAAAAAATTTTTGTCTGGGTCATCTTCATCCATTAAGCCTTTATGAAATTTCACTTTGTTAAACGTGTTCCAGTCTGACTATTTATCTAAAGACTTTAAAAAAATGAATAAGAATTAATGCAACGACATTAACGAATTCATTCACTCAAAAAGAAACTTGCTACAATCGCATTCCTTTTGCTATCATTGTTGTTGTTGTTATTTGTGTATATGTCATTATCGGGGTTGGTTTTTTAAGACGCAGTTTTTCTTGTTGTTTTTGGTATTTGCGTCCTAAATAAGAGGCAAACAAACAATTCATTGATTATGTAAAGAACATTTAGTGAAAATGAAATTTATTTTTAGATAAACTTTTGTTTGAAAAATTGTTGGTGATAATTTTTTCTGTGTAGAGTCCTGTTTTAATAAGTCGGAAGTTTATATTATTCGGCTTAAGTTCAATAAGTCCTGTTTTAATTTTTTTTCAAATTCTTAGACTTCTAATTGTTTCGGTTAAATCTGTTAAAACATTTCCTGTATTACTATAGATAGTTTCTTCTGTTGTAAGGTCATCATCTTACTCATATTGGCAGAGTTCAGCGACGAACATTCTGCAAAAAAAATTATTTCTGAATTCCTTAGTTTCCGTTTTTGTACTGTAGTTTAAAACACTGTTGTTAGAAGGAAATATTCCTGAGTGGAGGCATAGAATAATTAAATTCGTCTCTCATTAAATCTAATCCTTAGATTTTTAATTAAATCGTTGGCGATAGTATTATTGGATTTTATAAAACTATTAAACAAAAACTTAAAAAAAATTCCCTCAAGTTCAATTAGAGTAGCAAATTTTTTACTAAACTCTTATAGAAACGTCCAAAGATTTTAATGTTTTACTTAAGTTAAAATCACTGAACACACTTATTTGTTTGCATAAAAAATAATTTCTAAACACATACATTTTGAATATGAGACGAAATAAATAATAAAACACACAAAAAATACGTTAAATACTACAAAATATGAACAAATTTGTTACGTCGGTTAATCGACTGAAATTATCCGGCTTAAAAGTTAATCGAAAATAGCCAATTTTAAATTAACCGGTCAGATAATCGGGTAGTAATTAACCAGTTAACCGATTAACGGTTAACCGAATGAATACCCTAGTTAAAACTCATTGCAATTAAAAACTAAATTTACCAATTTTTGAAAATCTTGTAAACAAAAATTGATATTCTTGGCATTTCAAAATTATCAGATTCAACTTTATTTCTAGAAGAAGGAGTTTCATTTGAAGTGAACGATGATTTTGATTCTGATTTAATTTTGATTGCAATTACTGGATTTGATTGCAATTAAATTTGATTGCAATCAATATACATATAAATTGATCTAAAAAAATTCAATAATTTTTATCATATTGATTTTAAATTGAAATCATAAAATTAATTTAGAATGCAATAAAAAAGTTAGCAACCAGTAACGTGAAATCATGTGATTGCAATTAAATCGATTGCAATCTTTTGCAGCTTTTTTGTCTACTATATAACGAGATAAAATATGTGACATGGAATGAAGCAAGCAAACTGTTACCTAGTTTATACGCAGAGCTTATTTGCAAATAAAAACGTAAAATGCTGCAAATCCATTTTTATTGTAACTTATTAAATCACTGATTATTCATCTATTTGTGAATATATTTATCTATCTATTATTTTTTATTAACAAACATATGTAAAGGAGGCAACCCAAACTTCATATTTACAAATAGCGCGTTAATCAGTAATTGTTTTCGTGAGTTATTAATTTACAATAAAAATACATACTTGGTAGCACTACGTTTTTATTTGCAACTAACTCGTGCGTATAAACGTACTATGCGACAACAATCTACTTTCAGCTTTGGTAGATTTTTATGCAAAAAACTATGCTGCAGTGATTTATGTGGTTCCCTACGCCATTATTTCAAAATTACCGCAATAATAACCTGAAATATTGAAAACATGTAGTGCGAAGTTTCTAATATGCATTCTCTATCCTGTAAACGAAATAAATATTTATGTTTGTTAAAGGTTTTTTTTATTTGAATTTAATCTAGCGCTTTTTAAGGAGGTGGACAGCGATATTTGGTTTTGAATAGTTTACAGCACTGAGGTGAAGTATGAGTACGAATCAGTGTTGCCAGAAAAGTTATATGGAAGAATGCTAAATGGACAAAAAGAAAATGCTAAAACGTTCGACAGGCAAAAAAATAATGCTAAATAAAATTTTTTTATAATTATGTATACGAACGATTGATTTCAATACTTATATATGTATTTAAATATTATTACGCTGATTTACAAAATTTTTATTTTTGATATGTTTAAACTTTCTAATGCATCTTTTTATGGTAACTCGAATGTGCTAAACACGAAAAAAAATCATTTCGACCATTGTCCAGATAACGGTGCATTTGGGTTTTCCATATATCGTCGCAAAAAATGCAAAAACTCCTATCTAACATTTTAAAAGTTTTACAGGAGAAGCATGCAACTTTTTTAAATGAAAAATATGTCAATTATTGCAAAATTTTACAATGAATACATAAAATTGTTGGCTCTTTTTTATTTATGTTGTAAAATTTTGCAGTAATTGTGACAAGTTTTATGTTTCTTCTATAAAACTTTAAAAATGTTAGATAGGGTTTTTTGCATATTCTGTGACGATATACCTCTCTTAAAAGCCGGCCCAGAATGAAAGGCCGGTTCGATTAAAATGAATTATCAGGTATGTGATGGAAATCGATTCCGAAAACGAAGCAATTTTGAAAGGTGTTTTTTAATAATATTTCTTTGTTAAAAACAATATTATCACATATGTATATTATAAAAATATTTCATTATTATAAAAGAGTTGTATCACAAAAATTATAAAAATTTTATGAAAAGTGCTTTAAAAGGGACTTTCAAAAGTGCTTCGTTTTCAAAATCGATTTCCATCACATACCTGTATATGTTGGTTAAAAGGCTACTAAATTAAGCTAACGGACTTTGATCGGATAACAAATGACTGAGTTGTAGTGGATAAAACTCAAAACTTTATTAAATTTTCAATTTGTCATTTCGGAAGCTGTTTTGTATGAGAAATAATAACCAAATCCATAGCTTTATAGTTTTATTAAATAGTCGATTCAATAAAAAAAATTTTAAGACATAACGGACCGAAATTGATCGATAACTATAAATGCTATAATGTTTATCTTAGAGCCATTGCACGTCGGCGTTAGAAAAGTGTAAAAATATTAGAAATGTTATAAAAGGGATAAAATATTTCCCCTTATCGTGTTTTGGCGAATTCGCCGTTGACTACGACATTTTTGTAATAGATTAAAGACAGCACGCTATAATTTTCTTTAATCAATTACAAAAATGTCGTAGTCGAAGGCGAAAATCGCCAAATTACACTCAAAAAAATTAAAATAAAAAATTTTTACAGCCGAATTATGCCAAAACAGCATTTAGCATATTTTGTAAAAATTGCAATGCTTTAAGCCAAAGCAGGGAAAATGCTAAAATGGCAACGGTGGTACGAATGTCGAATGTGTGGAAAAAGTAGGGCAGAGCAGTCACCGCGAACGCATATGCATATGAAAATATATGCTAGAAGCAGAGTGTGCAAACAAACAAAACTTTTCGCAAACGTTTCATGCGAAGACACAAACTTTTATAATATTTTTAATCGTTGCGTACATGAGCAAAACCAAAACAAATACTTTTGCTATGAAAAAAAATGGAAACAAAACAATTGGCTTTTCACTCATCTGCATGCTTTAATATCCCATTTCAATTGTACAATTGGAAACAAAACCAAAGCGGAAATGTATTTCGTTGAATACCCGGTTGGCCATGTCTTTTAGACATCTTGCAAGACCGCTGCATGACAATGTTAAAGCGTCGATGACCTATTGGTGACAGCTCAAACAGACCAGTGAGAACATTTTCGAACAAATGGTCGCTAAGTTCATACATGACAATAAGAGCGACACTGTCACCCATCTTTTCATTGATGACCATGTGGATGACAGCATCCTCAGAAATGTCTCCATTACATTTTTTCGTTTGTTCCTTTTTTACACGTGTTCTACAATAAAAATTTGAGGAATTTGTCGCTCAGAGAGTATTTAATACAAGAAGTTTTAATAGACATTGTAACAGAACTTTTATCAATTTTTACCCATTCTTCGAGTACGGTTTCTGTTAGATTGCCTTAAAAGAAACAGTAATCGACAAATATCGTGGATGACAAATGTCGAAATTTCCTTAAGTAGTTGTTGATGAAAATGTCCTCTACGACGAGTTGGCCAACCGGTTAGTTCATTGTATTTAGCATAAATACACTAACACATTCTTTACTATGATGAGCAAGTCAATCGGGAAAAGTTTGCAAATGTATTTTCTTAAAACTTTTAAATTTTGTTCTTTTCTTTTCTAGCTGCGTACATTTATAGCCCAGTCAAATAAGCAGAAAAAAGGGGCCAAATGCGGAATGACAGATAATAAGCTGAACATTCGTATACACATTCCTTTAAGTGTTCTAAAAATTGTCTCAAAAGTCTCATAAGATCTCGTGTCTGTGCCGTAAGTTATTCAAGGTCAAAGGTCACAAAAATCAGCTTTTCGCGATTATCTCGGTTTCCATAGTTCCAATGATGTTAACAGTTATCATAAAAATTGTAGAGCATAAAATTTGCGACAGATTTTGTATTGAAAATTTTTTCCTACGCCCAACCGTTTCTGAGATAAAGGGCAGAGAGCCCGCAGCGCTCAGCCATACTTACTGTAATGCAAGGTCAACCGTGAATCTCTGTGAATAATACCTTGTTTAAAGTTGTGGTATTATAAATGTTGTCTCACAAGTCTCATAAAATCTCGTGTCTGCGTGGTAAGATATATAAGGTCAACGGTCACAAAAATCTGTTTTTCGCGATTATTTCTGTTTCTATAGCTCCAATGATGTTAAGATATATAATAGAAATTTTAGAGCATAAAATTTGCGACAAATTTTCTTTTAAAAAATTTTTCATACGCCCAACATTTTTTGAGATAGAGGGCAGAGAGCTCAGAGCGCTTAGCAATACTCACTGTAATGCAAGACCAACCGTGTATCTCAGTGAATAACATCTTGTATTAAGTTATGGAATGAGAGATAATAATATTTTACCCGTTTTATTTCTACTTAAAATCTACTTTAAATAAACTAATATAAAATTAGAATATACAATAAATATTTCATCTTATGAGTTTTTAATTACAAAAAGTAGGTACACATAAAAGAACCATCAATCAATCGGTACTTAAATTAGTACCAAGCGGTGTCAAATCCTGAAACAGAAAGATTGATTCAATTATGGAATATTGAAGCGCAAAACACTTAATTTTAGCCTGATTCGGCTTTATTCTTGTAAAAATTCTTATTTTAAGTACAACAATGTTTATAAACTTTATACACAGTCGTACTCGTAGTCTGTTCGTGTTTGTTTGCTTTGATGATAGCCACAATTCACTGCTGTGATCTTGTTGTTGTTTTCTTTGTGGTTATTTTCATTTCTTGGGCATAGCCGACAAGTAGCGACAAATGTCGCATTACATGCTTGATTCAAGCCCGCTGCATAGTTGAATCAGTCCCGCCACATACTTGAATCAATCATAGTGCGTACTTTAATCAATCCCGCGCGTACTTAAATCAAGCCCGAATCAGGTTTAATTCTCCTTATTTAATCCTAGAACAGACTTGAGAATTTATATTTTTACGGCTGTATGCATAACGAAAACTTGGTTGGAG
The DNA here is from genome assembly GCA_956483635.1 of Panzeria rudis. Classification (NCBI taxonomy): domain Eukaryota; kingdom Metazoa; phylum Arthropoda; class Insecta; order Diptera; family Tachinidae; genus Panzeria; species Panzeria rudis. The sequence continues at coordinate 80,498 of CATQFL010000198.1, forward strand.
TTAGCATAAATGACGAAATTGATGATTAATAAGTTTTTATATAAAATTTTAATTTAAAAATCACTGGATTGTAGCCGAGACGTACTTGTTTTATGTTAAAATTTATTTTTGTTCATTCCTGATATTGAACTAACCTGATCATGTTTGTAAAACAATGCATTAGACAACTGAGATAAATCAGTACATGAAAGCACGACACCTAAAATCGAGCATACATCAGCAGCAAACAAAAATACAAAAAAAAACAACAACAGCACAATAGTGAATTATGGCTATCAAGAAGCAAACAAATACCAACAACCTACGACTTTGTATACGGTTTATAAAAATATTCGTACTAAAATAAGAATTTTTGTACTTAATTTAAGAAATTTGTACGTGATTCAAGATTTTTTTACATGATTTAAGAATTTTGTCATGTTTTCAGCTTGATTTAAGTACAGTTTAGTGTTATTCGTACTTAAATTTTTAGTACGACTCGTACTCAAAGTAAGTAGAAAACACTTGGATTTAGAACGGCGCTTTTCTTTTTCTGTAAGTATTATTAAACGAATATATTTGATATATGCAAAATCTTATTAGCTATAATGTATTAAATAATATATAATACAAATTATTTATTGTAAATGATATTTCAATTATTTAATAACTTTATACAAGGTATTATTCACTGAGTTTCTCGGTTGACCTTGCATTACAGTGAGTATGGTTGAGCGCTGCGGGCTGTCTGCTCTCTATCTGAGAAACTGTTGGGCGTATGAAAAAATGTTTGATACAAAATTTGTCGCAAATTTTATGCTCTAAAATTTTTATAATAACTGTTAACATCATTGGAGCTATAGAAACCGAGATAATTGCGAAAAACTGATTTATGTGACCTTTGACCTTGAATAACTTACGGCGCAGACACGAGATTTAATGAGACTTTTGAGACAGCTTTTAGAAAATCAAAATGAAGGTGTACACGAATTTTCAGCTTATTATCTCTCATTCCGCAGTGAAACCCAAATATGACTGGGCTATTAAATTAATGTACATTTAGTGTACACAAGCACAAACAATACAAAACTAAATGGGACTATCATTCTTGTTGTTTTTGTTTTACACATTGCAAAGCACAAAACGAAATCAAACGCTTCGTTTATTTTTCTACTCTGGCTAGAAGCTCAAACGTAGCAATACTCAAGTGTGTACGGATATGGCGAATACTTGACCAAAAGCAATGTGGTGGCGATCACACCGCAACCGCATTTAAGTCGAGTATACTTGAATCACAAAAACCAAGCATGGTCTAATATTCTCTTGCTATTTGGGATAAATTCCTTTGGGTATCCTATGCTTCTAGTGGACTTAAATTTATATATTGGTATAATTCAACAGGAATGCCATTGAAAATATCATGGTTGAAGGTTGGAAATGAGATTTCTTCGTATTTTGATACTATTAAAACAAAATCGATTTTGAGAGCCCTATAATCGATTTCAGTATAAAATCGCGGACGTAAGGTCGATTGTGAAAAATGATTTCTTATAGCACAAAATTGATTTTCGATTGGAATCGAAATTGATTTACTATTCCCTAGTTGAAGTGTACTGATGATTTTGTAAAGCACCAATGGGGTGCATCATATTTTTTCAGCAAACTTACTCAGATATCATGTGAATAAATTCATCCATTTGGTCCGATGCTCCAATCTGCATATTGTGTTCTGTTGAACGTACATAACTGCAAATAGCACGTTGCATACAACTTGTTGAATCTATATTATTTTGGCCCAATATATCATCGAGTTTATTCATGAAGCTAGTCAATGATGACAAATCGTTTTCATTTTCACCTAAAACACAAAATTATTTATCACTTCAGTATAACATGAAAATTTCTGTATGCAACACATTACTTCTGCCATATCCAGTATATCCGCCATGAAAAGCACTCAATATTTTAGGTATAATAATAATAGCTCCAATGCCAACCAATGTTCCTAATACTACACCACCTAGATCAAGTTTAATAGGATTGTAAGCCGAAATGCCTGTTCCTGCCGGATATCCCTGGAAAAATTTTGTTGACATTAAAGCTTTTATAAAATTGGAAATACTTGTTTATTGATGAGTACTATTTACTTACATTTATAGTTCCATAGCCTGTAGTATATCCCAGTCTTTGCAATCGATCCTTCGTAGTTGAGCTATCCTGTTCAAGTTGTTGTGTTTTATTTTCGTTATAGAATGAACGACTCCATTCATTTTTATCATTATATGATCTAAAATTATTCAAAAGACTCATTTAAGTACATGTGTATGTATGTATAAGTGTTTAAAAGTGTTGTTAATTCAAGGGCTTAGTGCAGAAAGCGTGTAAGCCATATCTCTGGATCGGTAAAATGTGCATCAATAAGTTTTTACCACGTGGTTCAACAATGCATTTAGAGCTCACAGTAGACATTTCAGAAAAAAAATTTTTCTTCCTGAAATTTTAGTTTTTTTTTACCAATTTTGTTCTAGCTGGTAGATTTATAGCCAGGATGTCTTCATTTAAAGTAAGTACAATGCTAACTACCTACCTCATGAAACCTTGTTGATGTATTTTTAAGACATCCTGTGCAAACTTTTTTACAGGCACTTAAACTCAAACATCATTTTGAAAATGTATGATTTTTGACCACTGCCAAATGTAGGGTACATGTCAAAAATGAACAAAAATGTCCGCTGAATACATCTTTAAAGCATGGCCTTTCACCGTGTAAAAATATAAAATTAACATTACTAGCAAAATTTTTTACAATTTTAAAAATTAAGAAAGCCCTTTTTTGGAAAAGTTGACGATTTTTTAGTTAAATTTCAAAGTTTTGAGTTTATACCTTTTTTACGAATTAACGGCTCAAGATTAAGGAAGTGCGATTAATCGATTAATAAAATTTTTTGATTAATCAAAATTCTGATTAATCATTTATTTGATTAATCAAGAATCCTAGGCTCAAATCGTCACATCCGTGAACGTACAACTCGTCACGTAAAAACGCCATTTTCGGATTATGACATACGTGAACGTACTGTGATCCCATACAGTTTATACGATTGACGTGTCACGTAATTCATTTTAGTACGATTACCAATACGATCACGGATGTGACGATTTGAGCCCTGATTAATCAAAATGCTTATTAATCAAATAATCAAAATTTTGAATATTCAAATTTGAATAATTTTATTCAAAATAATAAAACAACAATATTTCGAACAAAACGAATTTAACACCTACAAATATAAAACGAAATAAATACAAAAAACTAAAAAAAACAAAAGCATAAAATAAAAAAACACAAGACAAATATTAAAAACACAAATTGTTCAAAATATAAATTATTCAAAATCCTGATTAATCAAATAATCCTCATTTTGAATAATCAAATTTAAAATTATTTGATTAATCAGCATTTTGATTAATCATGATTTGTGATTAATCAATTAATCGTAATTTTGATTAATCAAAAATTTGATTAATCGACATCCCTACTCAAGATTTTTCAAAGTTTTGTTGTGTGTGGTTACTTAGAATTTTATCAGCATTTTAATAGTATATTATACGTTAAAATCAGATGCTTAAAAAAGTGACAACCAAAAAACCAAGCAGTTCAGGAAAAACATTTAAAATTTTAATTTCGAGCTGAAAGATCTCTTAAACTATAAAAGATACAAATATAATTGTAAACACATTTTTTTATATCTTTTTTTATGTAATTTCTATTTCATACATATTTTTGTATAAGACATTCATTTGTTTTTATTTGTTTCTTTACCACAACTACTTTGTTAAGGAATTTATACTAAGTTACAAATCGGTTAATATTTACGAAAGTTACAAGCCGCACAATGTTTTTCATAATCGAGGTAGCCAAATTTCACCCCTTGTACCTCCGCCCCTGACCCTGCTAAAGACTTCAAAATACACGATTCTAAAAGCCTGGCTCCTCCTCTGCAACCATTCAAATTTTCATATAAATCCGTTGAGTAGCTTAGAAGGTCCATACTTATTACAATTTTTTTTAATTTACACTACTGTGTCCCGTGCTGCGAAATACCATAGAAGAGAAAATCGTTCGTTGCTTCAGTAAATAAGCAATCAGCCATGTCACAGATTACAGTTCCGTTCGGAAACGGAATTCAACCTACCCCATTTTTGTAGCAGCCATAGTTGCCAGATGAAATAGGAATGAATTCGTCAAATTTCGAGCAAAAAATTTTTTAAAACGTCAAAATAATTATCCGAAATCGTCGAAAATTCGTCAATATTAAAAAAAAAAATTTTCGGGGTTAATAGATCAAATTTTGTATGGAAATCTGCTTCATAAGCAAAATAATAATGTATTATGAATAATATAACCAAAAAATTCACAGTTTTTACATAAAATAAACGAAATTCTTATTATTAACTGAATAAACAGTATAATCACACGTTTAGTGTATTTGTTTAGAAAAATAATATTCATACATACACATTAATTAAAATACATATGAGAGGTTTAATGCAATAACTCGTTAAGCCACAAAAACAAAATATTGAATAAATCGACTTTTAAGTTTAAGCAAAAGTATTTGTAAAATACTAGAATTATTTGCAAAATATTAGAATTTATCAAACATTTTCTCTAGAATATGGTACCTATGCTAACATTTTTAAAACTTTAAATACATTTCGCCAAGCTTAACTTTTTTGAGATATGAGATACCAATATATTTGAAAAACTTAGAACAGTGGAATTCAGTGTTTTTATGAAATACAACAGCAAAATGCAAAAGAATTCATAAAAAAGCAACGATAATTTGGATTTGCACCTTCGCAAGACTATTTGCATTAAACACTGAACCATATATAAATACGTAGATTTCCAATTCTCGGCCTGTCAAGGAAAACAAATATATAATGCTTTTTATTTAAAAAATTTATTATTTATGTATATTAACAAAAACGTTGACTTGCAATAGTTTGCCTTAATAAATACTTAAATCTTAATTTGTTTATATATGAATATACAACGTTTGTTGGTTTTGCAAGTTTTGTTGTACGTATTTCAAAAGAAATATCATTCAAATACGCATTGAACTAGCACTTGAAATACTCTAAGTAATTTATATTAAACAAAGCTTTTGAGATACTAAATCTTTATTTCAAATGAAATTGGGGGAATATCTCGAATAATAAATTTAATAAAGTTATTTTTGTTTTTTAAAGTCAAGTAAAAATACATTAACAATAAATATGTAACTAAATGTGGATCCTATCGGTTAAAAAAAATATATTCATATCGTTTATATTGAAGGCAAATTGTAAGAAAATGCCCAATTGTAAATAAAACTCTTGGACATCGTAACTGTAGAGTTAAGGTGAAGGTACATAGCATGCGTTAAATACGCTAATGCGTTACAGACCTCTGTCAAAAAAGTTGAAATAGTGTGTTTCCATAAAGCAAGATACAAAGACAAGTTTGCGACGCGCGTAACTCGCAAAAAGTTGAACATTCTTCAACTTTCACGCGTCGTATACAAAATGACAGGTAGTGCTGCCAGATGCATATGCTAAATTGTTTAATGGAAATAAATTATTTGAAATTGATTTTTTTATTAAAAAATGGATGAAAACTGCATTAAATATATAAAGAAAAATAAAACTTAAAGGCAAGACAAAATATAGCCAGCAAAGGCTTGAAATTGTATAAGCAGAAGAGCATCAAAAGCATGGTGTGTAACTTGCCATTCTTAAAGCGTTAAAAGTTCGAAAAGTAAGAAAAGCGTTGCCGCGTATTATTGGAGATTATTAGAGTATGTTTGCATATATTTGCTCTATGAAAATGGGGTATAATGCCAAATTAAAAATATTGCGAAATCAATAGTGTTAAAGCTGTTTTTAGACTATTATACAAGCTATTCGACTTCTGCACAAAATGCTACCCTGATGTAATGTGTTGTTATGGCTTTTTTAAAACTTTCCATAAACTCATTAGAGCAGAGATACATTTTCTACAGAAGTCGAACGGCTTGTGAGATTGTGTGAAACAGCTTTAACGAACACGATTTAAACTTTTTTTAAACTTCATCAATTGTTCCCAATATAAAAAAGTAGACACTAACTGTGGTAAAAAATAAGAAAGCGGCAACTCCGTGGACAACCAAAACAACAAAAGCTTTTTATATAAATTTTTATTTTACAATATAAAGCGTCTAGTAGGTTTAATTAAACAATAAACAGCACAAAAAATTATTTTATATATGTATCAATCTGCATATTCTTTATAATAATGATCAATAAATTTTATGCTACGGCTATTTTTTCAACAAACAGCGACATATTTTTTTAAGAGAAAAGCTTTTTCTTTCTGTCACTTAACGCCGTAAGTAAAATTTTTGATTTCAACAGGTTCGTCCGCAACAGAACGGGACAGAACAGAAAAACTAACGACCTGCACAGGTTTTTTATAATCAGCTGATTCGCAACAGAACGGAAAGTAAAGACTAACTGCCTGTTCAACGATGTCGAAAAAAGATGTTATGCGCATTCTAAGCGAAAGAACGCTGATTTGCGTTCAAGAACAAAGTCATGAAATCGCAAGTGGTTTCATACGATATCCGATTCAACAATAACGAAGCAATACGAACGTAATGTCAAAATCATTCACTGTGCTGTTTGCGACTGGTAAAAAATTTTGCATAAAAATCCATTAAATTCTTAGAACTCGTAACATGTCTCTTTATTATAATATATATTATCATTCTTATTAATTTTTTTTATTATTTATGCACATACTCATGATTTTTTCAAAGAAAATAAAAGCCACTAACACATTCAAAACTTCTGTTTTCTTTACTGTGTAAGGCCGGTCAAACAAGGTAGTCGCACCTGTACAACAAAACTAGAATTTGTATTAGATAATTATAAAAATTTCCTGTACAACTGCGAGTACCTTACAATGGACTCTCTTGTCGTTATGTTTGGTTGTATTTTTCTTCAAACAATTTAGTAGTATTTACAGTGTTTTAATGAAAATCGTCAAATAAACTAGAAATTTACAATATGGCATTATTGTAAAATTTTAATACTTAAGAGAGAAAAATTGACACATGTAAGTGCAAGCAAACGAAAGCTGTCGATATTGTTGAACCCAAATTGACTAGATTTCGAGACAGTGGATTTCGATCGCTCAGGTTTTCCTTCGACATCGTTGAAGAGGCAGTAATTCTGCCTTTAGACTTATTTTGACAACCGACTTGGGCTTCTGACAACTATTTGCCACCAGTCAGGCTTCTATGTTTTCTATGCACTGAACTCCGTTAATTTCTTTGTATATATTTGAGCATTGCTTTCTACATAGTGTTTAAATTTTTTATACATATTATATACAAGGTGTATGGTGGCAAATTTATATCTATACATATAATAAAACTGTAAAAGGGGCGTGTCTGTACAAGAAGTATTTTCTGAAAATTTTGATTGTGGCGTAAACAGTAATCGATGTAGAGAACAAAACACCAAATTTTGGAATTTTTGTCTGTCCGAACACACTTCACGCAAAAACCACTGAATGCATTATCATGAAATTTTTGAAAAATATTTAAGGTCAAACTTACAAGGGAATAAATGGTTTGAGTTTTATAATTCGTTTATTTATTTATTAAAGGATGATTTTGATCTTCCAAACGATAATTAATGATTTAAATATAAAATACACAAGAAGTTATATTTCCGCACACGGACAGACACACATGTACACAATTCGCACTGCAAACGCTCTGTCGGGGGTTAAAAATATATAATACACATGTATTTTTCTAAATTTTCATTGTTTTATTGTAAAGAACATAAAAACTATTATTAAAACATTTTTAAAATAAAAGCCATAAAATATGAATAATTACAATAACATATGTACATTTCTATATCATTTCTTTGTAAATATCTCATTTTGACACTTGATAACATAGTACCAGCGTTGTCAACTCGATGCTTTTCACACCATTTTTAATGCTTTGTCAACAATTCGACGCGAAAAATGTTCAAGTTAGTGATCGATGCTTTTTTAATTTAACCTTTTGTGGTTTTTATTTGGGAAGGTTGCACTAAACATAAAATTCAAAAATAAGTTTATCTAAAAATATTGTTTTTCAAGTAAAATTCGAATGCAACACTTTGCTGAACATACTTTTTTGCAGCCTTGTAGAAGAATAAACAAATATATTTGGTTTTGCCCAAGCAAAGTATAAATATTCAGTCGATAGAAGCCTGTTTGAGTCATTAGCAAAAATTTTCATTAAACTTTTGTCTCTTCCTTAGTCTAGGTTCACACACAGCAAGTTTTTTGTGCAAGTTTCTAGTTTGTATGTGAAAGATGAAATAGAAATAAATACAATTTGTAATCCTTTCTCTTTTTTTTCTCTGAACTAAAACTTGCCCAAGAAAACTCGCTGTGTGTGAACCTAAACTTATTCAAACGCAGGAGTTGCACGCGTTCTTAGCTTGATGAACCTATTTAAATGAGTCTAAAAGACGTATCAGAATGTTCTTACACGCGGCTAACTCTTTGCTTCACATAAAAAACGGCATGAAGGGAGAAAATTCATGTTGTGAAAACTATGATGTGCCTCGATTTAATTACGCTATGCAAAAATGGAAATGCTTCGAGATCAAAATAGCAGATCATTATACATACGGGCAAATCCCAGAAATTGTCCACCTATGGCAGAATTTTCGAGCTGTTAAAACTGTTTATATATGTTGATGGAATAATGTGTTATATATTTAGGGTGATATTTTTTATGTACTTAGTTACACATGTGACCGTAAGCTTAAGTTTGAATTTTCGAGGTCGGAGGTGGTCAGGAACGCCACTTATGCATCTTGAAAATAAGTGAGCGACTATTTTTTAGATTATCTCGTAAACTATAAGGAAAATTTCGAAAATTTATTAATCGCCAGAAAGTTTTATATTTTAATCTGTGGCCGATTTACCGCATTTGTTATCGAGTAGGCTTTTGCATCGAATAAAATTTCGTCACGTGTCGAATGGATAGATTAGCGGATTCGAAAAGTGTACATACCAAGTTTCTTTTTCACCGTTTGTTGAATCGACTAAGAGTTTGTAATACATTAAAGAAACATTTTGTGTTTCTTTAAGCTAATTCAATAACCAAGTCGATTTGAGGACTCTAATAAGGTTTATTGGTAATGTTCCATGCTTTTTTGCAAAACATACAAATAAAAGGAAATATTATTTTCGATCGCTCTGGTGCTAGCGAGTGCAATTAAAGCAGCATGTACTCGATTATCGTATGCCGAAATCCCAAAAAGAAAATTTTCGAACAATTTTACTCGATCACGTATGCGGTAATTCGGCCCCTGAATGTAACGTTCGTCACGTAGGATTTGTCCATATGTATATTTTTATCCGTTGAATTCAGAAATGACCATAAAACTTTACGACAAACTCTAGTTTCAAAGATATACTATTATATTTTGATAAATTACAACAACTTTGTTCATTTTTATTTATGTGATTACTCCATTATATCGCCCATGCACTTCAAAAGTTGTATAATTCAAGGAGTGCGTTTTTAGAGTCAATTGTACAATATTATTTGTCATATTGCTTTTCACATAGCATAAAAATTATACAAATATGTATCTTGTATACTAAACTCTTGAGGAGAGAATACATTTATATTTTTCCATGAAAGAGTGAGTAAATTAAAAACTAAAACTCGTTTTCTGGAAAATCAGTATTTTTGAGTCCTGTCACTTTTCAAGTGCATGTGCGATATGTCCTTTAAGACATAAAAATTGTGTATTTTACTTAATGAAATGATAAAATACATATTATTTTTAAATAAAATTAAAATTTTTTAATTTAGTGCGTTTTTTCCAGAAATAAGCGTTTTTATCGCGTTTTAGTGCTTTTTGAAATTTAAAAGTTGACAACGCTGCATAGTACCAAAGTTTTCACAGGTACGTATGGAATGAAACATATTTTCATAATTCAAACAAGAATCAGAAAATGTGTAATTGTGAAAAGATGGAGTGAAAAGTAATGATGAAAACGAATATGAAAAGTTTTTTTTGCATTTCAAGTTATCACAGAACCAGAATTGAGCCCAAGGCTTCAAATTGTTTCGTGCAGATAGTTTGACACATGCTGGAGGTGTAGCATGTGTCAAAGCATATGTTAGGTATGATATAAACTGTTGCTTAAAATTTAAATCCAATCACTCTAAACAAATTGAATATATATTTTTGGAATTAATAATGGAGGACAAGAAAAAAATTCTTCTTGCATGTATCTATCGACCACATCTTAGCATAGATACTACCGATTTAATGGTTAAAATTGAATCATTACCGTTATTGTACAATGATGTTATTATTGCAGGTGATCTTAACAGCAATTTACTTATTAATAATTCGCTATCAGTAGATATGATATGCAAACACTTGGGATTATGCAAGTTAACACTGCGGTCCCTACCCATTATCCAAATGGTGCAAATAGCTTGCTTGACGTCTTTTTCGTAAACAATAAAAATAAAATATTGTTGTATGACCAATTGTCTGCTGCGGTCTTTTCAAGACATGACCTTATTTTCATTGCATGCCCTTACCCAAACTGGAGATGTTTGCTATACTTACCGCGATTTTAAGAACATTAACTATAATATTTTATATCAACGTATTGACTGTATCCGATGCCATCTCATCTATAATATCGAAGATGTAAATGATCAAACCGTTTTCTTTCAGAATAACATTATTGAATTATATAATGAATTTGTCCCAATAAAAACAAAAACTATAAATTCAAAACAGCCACTGTGGTTTAATTCGTATATAAAACGTTTAATTGAGGCTCGTGACCTATTTTACAGTCGGTGGAAAAAATTCAAAACCCCAGAGTTACATGCGATATTTAAATCGGCTCGAAAAAATGTTGTGAAAACAATAAGTACTGCTAAGTCCGCGTATTACGAACAGAAATTCTCATCGGGCTTAGATAGCAAAGAAAAGTGGAAAAATATTCGCGAAATAGGTATTGGAAGTAGTAAAAACTGCACGTCTAGCTGTAATGTAGACTTAAACGAAATAAACAACAAATTTGTCAATGTTCCAATTGCAAGGCAAACTGTAAACGACTATGCCAAACTTAACATTGTGCCATTTGAATACAATTTTAGTTTTAGATGTGTGGATCAAGCAGAAGTTCAGAAATTTTTATTTGGCATAAAATCAAATGCTGATGGTCTAGATGGTATAAATCCTAGATTTTTTAAGATTGTTGTTCCTAGACTCTTGCCGTTCTTGACATATTTATTTAATTCTATATTAAGAAAGTCAATTTTTCCCGATGCGTGGAAAAAAGCCAAGATTATTCCAATCCCCAAAAATAACAATGATTTCAGGCCGATACTTTCATTCCTGTCTAAAGCTTTAGAAAATATCATGAAAACACAAATTTGTGAATATCTGAGTAAACAAAAATTTTTAACGGATTATCAATCTGGATTTAGGCAGGGAAGGAGCTGTATCACTGTTTTAATTGACGTAGTGGAAGAACTTAGGTCTAAGCTAGACAATGACATGGTGTCTTTTCTTGTATTGCTAGATCACAGTAAAGCTTTTGATACTGTTGAACATCCTATCCTACTAGCAAAGCTCCAAAAGTTTTTTTAACTTTTCCTCCACATCTAGCAAACTCATTCTATCATATCTCCTAAGCCGGAAGCAAACCGCTTTCTTGAATGGTGTGATGTCAAACTCTCTTGAAGTTGATAGAGAGGTTACACAAGGCTCCATTTTGGGTGCTTTGCTGTTTTCATTGTATATAAATGATCTTCCAGGCGTATTAAATCATTGCAGATTCAAATGTATGCTGATGATCTACAATTATACTTAATTACCAGAAACGACAGTGTTAGTTCTTGTATTGATCACATAAACAATGATCGCAATAGAATACATCACTGGGCGTCCATGAATGGTCTGTGTATAAATCCGTCAAAATCTAAATGCATATTCATATCCAGGAATAATAAAAAACAGTTAATAACAACTCTACATTATTGATCAACAACAATAAAATCGAGTTCGTTCCATCGTCTTCCAATTTAGGAATTAAGTTCAACGCTGAACTTTCATGGGCTAACCACTTCTGTATTACGGCAGGAAAGGTACACGGAATGTTAAGAAACCTATGGGCAATTCAAGCTTTTACTCCATTTAATATACGATTGCTATTAGCTAAAACTTATTTAATAACAGTTCTATTATATGGGTGTGAAATATTTGCCAATTGCGACACCTCCGACATGAACAGACTTGAAGTAACATATAATAATATTGCAAGATATGTATTTAACCGAAGTAGAACTGATAGTATCTCGTCGTACTCGTTTCAGCTATACTACATGTGCCTTAAAACCCTGCTAAAATACAATAGCCTCCTTATCATTCACAAAATAGTATACATAAAAGAGCCCACATATCTGTTTGAAAGAATTACTTTTGCCAAATCTCCTCGCGGTAGGAACTTAATTTCTCAGATATACAAATATCTTATCTCTTCGAGACAATTCTTTAACTTTACAATTAGTCTTTGGAACAGGTTACCATCACATCTTCAAACACAAAGCAACACTTTGTCCTTTAAAAAGAAATTATTACATAATTTTAAAAATCTTTAAAATCAGTTACATTTATACTGGTGGAGTTCACTAAACATTCGGTAACTGGTTACTCGTTAGGTTGGTAAAGTTTTCCATATATTTTATTGCTGTAAAATTGATTTTAAATAATTTTTACAAGAAAATGGATGGGAAGTTTTACCGATTTGGCGAGTGAATTGTTGCCGAATGTTTTATTAAACTATTTATTAATTTATTTATTATTTTTATTTATTTTATTAACTAATTTTTAATTTAATTATAATTGTTATGTTAAATTGCCATGTAAACTTACTATCACTGTAAATTATAAGATGAATATCTTGTTGTGATAGTTATTAAATAATAAAAAACTAAACTAAACAATTGTCCGAACATTAATTTTTGTTTCAGTTGACGGAAAAAAATCTCCACTAATTGATATCACATACCTATATTAGATGAAATCTGTGTTGATTTTTCTTTTCAGCTGCGTACTACCAAACGGAAAGTTGCCTGAAAGTCAGGCAGAGCTGCGTACTACTTCTTGTGTATTTTATATTTAAATCATTAATTATCGTTTGGAAGATCAAAATCATCCTTTAATAAATATATAAACGAATTATAAAACTCAAAACAATTATTCCCTTGTAAGTTTGACCTTACTATTTTCCAAATGTTTATTTTTCACTTATAAATTTTCTGTTTAAAATAGATTTTCATATGAAAAGTTTTTGCCAGTTATTTTCACTGCTACACAAAACAAGAATCGCAGTGATGCGCAATTGTGAAAAACTTTTGTTTCGTTCCAATGTTTTTCATATGAAAAAATATTGACATTACTTTTCATTGTTTCATTAAACGAGAACCAAAACTACTATGAAAAGGTGAACAATCTTTTCATTTCACCGTTTCTGTGATAACATGAAATGAAAAAAAAAATTTCATATTCATTTTCATCATTACTTTTCACTCTTTCTTTTCATAATTACACATTTTCTGATTCTCGTTTGAATTATGAAAAGATGTTTCATTCCATACGTACCTGTGAAAACTTTGGTACTATGCAGCGTTGTCAACTTTTAAATATCAAAAAGCAATAAAACGCGATAAAAACGCTTAATTCTGGAAAAACGCAATAATTTAAAAATTTTACATTTTATTGAAAAATAGTGTGTATTTTATCATTTCATAAAGTAAAATACACAATTTTTAATGTATTAAAGGACATATCGCACATGCAGTTGAAAATTTATAGAACTCAAAAATACTGATTTTCCAGAAAACGAGTTTTAGGGCCTGTCCCACGATATCGACAAGTCGATGTCGTTCTCCTATTAATTTTGAAAATAAAAACAAATTAAAAATTGTTATTATTGTTTTCAATATAAGCAAGAGAACGACATCGACTTTTCGACATAGCGCGACAGGCCGTTAGTTTTTAATTTACTCACACTTTCATGGAAAAATATAAATGTATTCTCTCCTCAAGAGTTTAGTGTACAAGATACATATTTGCATGATTTTTATGCAATATGAAAAGCAATATGACAATTAATATTGTACTATTGACCCTAAAAACGCACTCCTATATAATGGAGTAATAACATAAATAAAAAAGAAAAAAATTGTTGAAATTTATGAAAATATGAAAGTATATATTTGAAACTAGAGCTTATCGTAAAGTTTTACGGTCATTTCTGAATTAATCGGATAAAAATATACATATGGGCAAATCCTACGTGACGAACGCTACATTCAGCGGCCGAATTACCGCATACGTGATCGAGTAAAATTCGAAAATTTTCTTTTTGGGATTACGGCATACGATAATCGAGTACATGCTGCTTAAATTGCACTCTCAAACACCAGATTGATCGAAAATAATATTTCCTTTTATTTGTATGTTTTGCAAAAAAGCATGGACCATTACCAATAAACCTTATTACAGTCGTCAAATCGACTTGGTTGGTGAACTAGCTTAAAGAAACACAAAATTTTTCTTTAATGTATTACAAATTCTTAGTCGATTCAACAAAAGGTGAAAAACAAACTTGGTATGTACACTTTTCGAATCCGGTAGTCCATTCCTTCGATACGTGACGAAATTTTATTCGATGCGAAAGCCTACTCGATAACAAATGCGGTAATTCGGTCACAGATTAAAATATAAAACTTTTTTATTCTTTCCAAAGAGATACCTTCCACTTATGCATAGTGGGATTTAATTGCACTTTCTAATTGCATAAAACATAATTTTTTAGCAGCTACTTGTTGCGAAATAATTAAGCACAAAGTTTTGTTTTAATAAGTTTTGCTTTAATAATTAATTGGAAGGATAAAATAGCAATTACATGATGTATTTATCCATTTCGCCTGCTAAAATAAAGTGAACAAAAACAGGGGAAAAGGGAAAAAATCCACGTGAAAAAAGTCATTCATAAGGAGAATTTTTTGATTTTTTGTTCACGATCGTAAAAAATGGAAAGGGCAAACATTTCGAAGGAAAAACTATTCACGATAGGGTTAATTAATAAATTTCAAACATATTCCTTATAGTTTACGAGATAATCTAAAATATAGTCACTCACTTATTTTCAAGATACACAGGTGGCGTTCCTGACCACCTCCGACCTCGAATATTCAAACTTAAGCTTACGGTCCCATGTGTAACTAAACACATAAAAAATTTTACCCTAAATATACAGCACATTATTCCATCAATATATATATAAACAGTTTTAACAGCTCCAAAGTTCTGCCATAGGTCGACCACTTCTGGGATTTGCCCATATGCATAATGATCTGCTATTTTGATCTCGAAGTATTTTAATTTCTGCGTAGCGTAATTAAATCGAGGCACATCATAGTTTTCACACCATGAATTTTCTCCCTTCACGCCGTTTTTTATGTTAAGCAAAGCGTTACCCGCGTGTAAAAACATTCTGATACGTCTTTTAGACTCATTTAAACAGATTCATCAAGCTAAAAACGCGTGCAACTTCTGCGTTTGAATAAGTTTAGGTTCACACACAGCAAGTTTTCTTCGGCAAGTTTTAGTTCAGAGAAAAAAAGAGAAATGATTACAAATTGAATTTATTTTTATTTCATCTTTCACATACAAATTAAAAACTTGCGCAAGAAAACTTGCTTTGTGTGAACCTAGACTAAGGACAAAAAGGAGACAAAAGTTTGATGAAAATTTTTGCTAACAACTCAAATAGGCTTATATCGAATGAATATTTATATTTTGCTTGTGCAAAATCGAGTACATTTGTTTAGTCTTCCACAAGGCTGCAAAAAAGTATGTTCAGCATTAGAATTTTACACTTCAAAAACAATTTTTTTTAGATAAATAAACTTATTTTAGAATTTTATGTTTAATACAACCTTCCCAAATAAAAACCACAAAAAATTAAATAAAAAAAGCATCGAGCACTAACTTGAAAATTTTTTGCGTCGAAATGTTGAAAAATCACTAAAAAACGGTGTGAAAAGCACCGAGTTGACAACGCTGGTTCTATGGTATTAAGTGTCAAAATCAAAATGATATATTTACAAAGAAATGCAATAGTCATATTTGTGTGTACTATTAATGTTATTGTTTTTATGAGAAAAAATATGTTTTATTAATAGGTTTGAGTTATTTAAAATAAAATGATTAAAATTTAAAAGAATATATAGTTATATATATATTATAGCGTTTGCAGTGTGAATTGTGTACATGTGTCTGTCCGTGTGTGGAAATATAACTTCCAAGGGATAAATAAATAAAATCCTTCTTGTGTATTTTATATTTAAATCATTAATTATCATTTGGAAGGTCAAAATCATCCCTTAGTTAATAAATAATCGAATTATAAAAAAACATTTATTTCCTTGTAAGCTTGCCCGTACTATTCTCCAAAAGTTTATTTTTCACTTATAAATTTTCTGTGTAAAATAAATTTTCATATGAAAAGTTTTTGACAGTTATTTTCACTGCTACACAAAACAAGAATCGCAGTGATGTGTAATTGTGAAAAACTTTTGTTTCGTTCCAATGTTTTTCATATGAAAAAATATTGACATTGTTTCATCAACCGAGAATCAAAACTACTATGAAAATGTGAAATATCTTTTCATTTCACCGTTTCAAAGAACAGGAATTGACCCCCTGGTAAGCTGAAAATTGAGTCATTAATTTCCGAATCAAACCATGTTTCAGACACACAGATTACATCCACAGCAGATGCAGCGAAGATGTATCGAAATTCATCAATCTTTTTTTAAGACTGTGCGTTAATATGGCAGGAATTCTTAAGATGAAGGTACATAGCATGCGTTAAATACGCTAATGCGTTACAGACTTCTGTCAAAAAGGTTGAAATAGTGTGTTTCCATAAGGCAAGATACAAAGCGAAGTTTGCGACGCGCGTAACTCGCAAAAAGTTGAACATTCTTCAACTTTCACGCGTCGTATACAAAATGACAGGTAGTGCTGCCAGATTCATATTCTAAAATGTTTGCTTAATGGAAATAAATTATTAGAAATTAATTTTTTTATTAAAAAATGGTTGAAAACTGCATTAAATATATAAAGAAAAATAAAACTTAAAAGCAAGACAAAATATAGTCGACAAAGGCTTGAAATTGTATAAGCAGAAGAGCATCAAAAGCGTGGTGTGTAACTTGCCATTCTTAAAGCGTTAAAAGTTCGAAAAGTACGAAAAGCGTTGCCGCGTAACGCGTGGTATGTACCTCCACCTTTACCATGGCAAAAATATTGTCTTTGGAACTGAAATGAATATCAGTAACCATATATGAAACATTTAAAGCAACACCGTTTAAAAAGGAAGACAAATAAATACAAGTATGTGTGTTCGCTTTAAAAAAAAATGTGTAATAGTAATAAGTTAAAATAAACATGTTAATAAATATAAAAAAGGGATAAATTGAGGACAATCAAAATTGTTAGAAAAACTGGTTCAGCTGATCTGGTATTTCTATGGGAAGTGGATTTTCCCCATCAAGTTTTTTTTACATACACTATACCACGTATGGTATAAGCAGCTATCAGCACCTTATTTTTTTAAATTTTAGGGCAGTTTTAAAAATTTGGTAGTTATGCGGGGTAAGGTTTTCGTTTACGTAAAAGCGTTGATCGCTTTAAGACCCAGCGTGGCTTAGACGAAGAGGGATTTTAAATTTACGACGAAAAGCCGCTGCCGTTTTAATCATAAAATTTTTCTCATATGGCCAACTCAATCTCACTACAAATGGGGGATCACCTACATTTCGAATGGGTTTAAAGTGTTTTACGCGAAATATTGCCTTGACACAAGGATCATTAGTACATAGGGTTTCACAAAGAGTTTCAAAAACTTGTTTGAGATCTTGGCTATCGTTATATGGGATACCAGTAATACGCATGTCAGATGCAACTACTGAGTTTTCTTGTTTCAAAATTATTGTGTTTAAATGTGTAATGTCTGCTTTCAGCTTTTCAATTTCAATATTTGCAGTGTCTATCTCTTTTACTTTATCATTAAGATCATTTATTTCTTTCCTCACATCGTTTATTAATTCGGCTTTAAAGTCATTACATTTTTTTTCAATTTCTGAAAAACTACTACTCTTTGTTTCACTTATCATTATTTCAATTAAACCGCTCACTACTCAAATTATTTTGTTTTTCGAATTGTGCTTTAATCCAATTATAGGGGCGGGAGGCAGAAATATTAGGATTTGGGAATACAAGCTCTGATATTTGATCAGTGGATAAAGAAAGTGGAACAGCCTCGCATACATTTCTTTTCCCGCGCTTGTTGCCCGACTTTGTTGTTGCTTTATTTGTTGTTATATTTTAATTTGTCTCAGTGTAATTTATTTTAGTTGCGTTATTTAAATTTTGTAGCATGTAAATTTTAGTCTTTACTGAATGATTCGTAGATTAACTTCACAGCTCTGATAGACAAGTACTTTATTTGTTTACTTTATTTCTTTAATTCTTTTCGTTAGAGAAATTTTATTTTATTGTGAGTTTTGTTTTGCACAGATGCACGAGAAAAACAAGTTTTCTGTTTAATAATAATGTTGTTGTATTTAGTTTTGTATTTTTTTTTGTTCTTGCAAAATTTTGTTTAGTATATTTGTTTTTGCGAATACTTTTTTGCGTGATCACTAAGTCCATGTCCATATGAAACAACTTTTGCATCTCAAACTTTCTTAAATTTTCTTTTGAAGTTGCATTCGTGTCCATATAATGAAATTCTTGCTGCGCAGCTTTTGTTTTCTTACATAGAATTTGTTGTTGCTTAATATTACGATGAAGAAAACAAAAGAGAGTTGCATGTACATGCAACCCCTTCCCTATCCTCTCACCTCTCTCTCCCATAAACTCAAAAGCTGCGCAGCAAAAGTTGACTCGTATGGACATGGACTAAGTACAGTAATTATTATTATTTTTAGTATGTTTATTTTAGAGATCAGCTTATGTTATTAAATTTTTGCTATTGCTATTGACCTTTTCTTTTTTTTTTTTCTTATTATTTTTGTGTGGATAATCGCAAATATTGTTTATTTTAAATTGAAAAAAATTTTTTTACATAAAAACTGCAAAACAATTTTTACTTGTAAAAACATTCTGATACGTCTTTTAGACTCATTTAAACAGATTCATCAAGCTAAAAACGCGTGCAACTTCTGCGTTTGAATAAGTTTAGGTTCACACACAGCAAGTTTTCTTCGGCAAGTTTTAGTTCAGAGAAAAAAAGAGAAATGATTACAAATTGAATTTATTTTTATTTCATCTTTCACATACAAATTAAAAACTTGCGCAAGAAAACTTGCTTTGTGTGAACCTAGACTAAGGACAAAAAGGAGACAAAAGTTTGATGAAAGTTTTTGCTAACAACTCAAATAGGCTTATATCGACTGAATATTTATATATTACTTGTGCAAAATCGAGTACATTTGTTTAGTCTTCCACAAGGCTGCAAAAAAGTATGTTCAGCATTAGAATTTTACACTTCAAAAACAATTTTTTTAGATAAATAAACTTATTTTAGAATTTTATGTTTAATACAACCTTCCCAAATAAAAACCACAAAAAATTAAATAAAAAAAGCATCGAGCACTAACTTGAAAATTTTTTGCGTCGAAATGTTGAAAAATCACTAAAAAACGGTGTGAAAAGCACCGAGTTGACAACGCTGGTTCTATGGTATCAAGTGTCAAAATCAAAATGATATATTTACAAAGAAATGCAATAGTCATATTTGTGTGTACTATTAATGTTATTGTTTTTATGAGAAAAAATATGTTTTATTAATAGGTTTGAGTTATTTAAAATAAAATGATTAAAATTTAAAAGAATATATAGTTATATATATATATATTATAGCGTTTGCAGTGTGAATTGTGTACATGTGTCTGTCCGTGTGTGGAAATATAACTTCCAAGTGATAAATAAATAAAATCCTTCTTGTGTATTTTATATTTAAATCATTAATTATCATTTGGAAGGTCAAAATCATCCCTTAGTTAATAAATAATCGAATTATAAAAAAAACATTTATTTCCTTGTAAGCTTGCCCGTACTATTCTCCAAAAGTTTATATTTCACTTATAAATTTTCTGTGTAAAATAAATGTTCATATGAAAAGTTTTTGACAGTTATTTTCACTGCTACACAAAACAAGAATCGCAGTGATGTGTAATTGTGAAAAACTTTTGTTTCGTTCCAATGTTTTTCATATGAAAAAATATTGACATTGTTTCATTAACCGAGAATCAAAACTACTATGAAAATGTGAAATATCTTTTCATTTCACCGTTTCACAGAACAGGAATTGACCCCCTGGTAAGCTGAAAATTGAGTCATTAATTTCCGAATCAAACCATGTTTCAGACACACAGATTACATCCACAGCAGATGCAGCGAAGATGTATCGAAATTCATCAATCTTTTTTTAAGACTGTGCGTTAATATGGCAAGAATTCTTAAGATGAAGGTACATAGCATGCGTTAAATACGCTAATGCGTTACAGACTTCTGTCAAAAAGGTTGAAATAGTGTGTTTCCATAAGGCAAGTTACAAAGCGAAGTTTGCGACGCGCGTAACTCGCAAAAAGTTGAACATTCTTCAACTTTCACGCGTCGTATACAAAATGACAGGTAGTGCTGCCAGATTCATATTCTAAAATGTTTGCTTAATGGAAATAAATTATTAGAAATTAATTTTTTTATTAAAAAATGGTTGAAAACTGCATTAAATATATAAAGAAAAATAAAACTTAAAAGCAAGACAAAATATAGTCGGCAAAGGCTTGAAATTGTATAAGCAGAAGAGCATCAAAAGCGTGGTGTGTAACTTGCCATTCTTAAAGCGTTAAAAGTTCGAAAAGTACGAAAAGCGTTGCCGCGTAACGCGTGGTATGTACCTCCACCTTTACCATGGCAAAAATATTGTCTTTGGAACTGAAATGAATATCAGTAACCATATATGAAACATTTAAAGCAACACCGTTTAAAAAGGAAGACAAATAAATACAAGTATGTGTGTTCGCTTTAAAAAAAATGTGTAATAGTAATAAGTTAAAATAAACATGTTAATAAATATAAAAAAGGGATAAATTGAGGACAATCAAAATTGTTAGAAAAACTGGTTCAGCTGATCTGGTATTTCTATGGGAAGTGGATTTTCCCCATCAAGTTTTTTTTACATACACTATACCACGTGTGGTATAAGCAGCTATCAGCACCTTATTTTTTTAAATTTTAGGGCAGTTTTAAAAATTTGGTAGTTATGCGGGGTAAGGTTTTCGTTTACGTAAAAGCGTTGATCGCTTTAAAACCCAGCGTGGCTTAGACGAAGAGGGATTTTAAATTTACGACGAAAAGCCGCTGCCGTTTTAATCATAAAATTTTTCTCATATGGCCAACTCAATCTCACTACAAATGGGGGATCACCTACATTTCGAATGGGTTTAAAGTGTTTTACGCGAAATATTGCCTTGACACAAGGATCATTAGTACATAGGGTTTCACAAAGAGTTTCAAAAACTTGTTTGAGATCTTGGCTATCGTTATATGGGATACCAGTAATACGCATGTCAGATGCAACTACTGAGTTTTCTTGTTTCAAAATTATTGTGTTTAAATGTGTAATGTCTGCTTTCAGCTTTTCAATTTCAATATTTGCAGTGTCTATCTCTTTTACTTTATCATTAAGATCATTTATTTCTTTCCTCACATCGTTTATTAATTCGGCTTTAAAGTCATTACATTTTTTTTCAATTTCTGAAAAAATACTACTCTTTGTTTCACTTATCATTATTTCAATTAAACCGCTCACTACTAAAATTATTTTGTTTTTCGAATTGTGCTTTAATCCAATTATAGGGGCGGGAGGCAGAAATATTAGGATTTGGGAATACAAGCTCTGATATTTGATCAGTGGATAAAGAAAGTGGAACAGCCTCGCATACATTTCTTTTCCCGCGCTTGTTGCCCGACTTTGTTGTTGCTTTATTTGTTGTTATATTTTAATTTGTCTCAGTGTAATTTATTTTAGTTGCGTTATTTAAATTTTGTAGCATGTAAATTTTAGTCTTTACTGAATGATTCGTAGATTAACTTCACATCTCTGATAGACAAGTACTTTATTTGTTTACTTTATTTCTTTAATTCTTTTCGTTAGAGAAATTTTATTTTATTGTGAGTTTTGTTTTGCACAGATGCACGAGAAAAACAAGTTTTCTGTTTAATAATAATGTTGTTGTATTTAGTTTTGTATTTTTTTTTGTTCTTGCAAAATTTTGTTTAGTATATTTGTTTTTGCGAATACTTTTTTGCGTGATCACTAAGTCCATGTCCATATGAAACAACTTTTGCATCTCCAACTTTCTTAAATTTTCTTTTGAAGTTGCATTCGTGTCCATATAATGAAATTCTTGCTGCGCAGCTTTTGTTTTCTTACATAGAATTTGTTGTTGCTTAATATTACGATGAAGAAAACAAAAGAGAGTTGCATGTACATGCAACCCCTTCCCTATCCTCTCACCTCTCTCTCCCATAAACTCAAAAGCTGCGCAGCAAAAGTTGACTCGTATGGACATGGACTAAGTACAGTAATTATTATTGTTTTTAGTATGTTTATTTTAGAGATCAGCTTATGTTATTAAATTTTTGCTATTGCTATTGACCTTTTCTTTTTTTTCTTATTATGTTTGTGTGGATAATCGCAAATATTGTTTATTTTAAATTGAAAAAAATGTTTTTACATAAAAACTGCAAAACAATTTTTACTTGTAAAAACATTCTGATACGTCTTTTAGACTCATTTAAACAGATTCATCAAGCTAAAAACGCGTGCAACTTCTGCGTTTGAATAAGTTTAGGTTCACACACAGCAAGTTTTCTTCGGCAAGTTTTAATTCAGAGAAAAAAAGAGAAATGATTACAAATTGAATTTATTTTTATTTCATCTTTCACATACAAATTAAAAACTTGCGCAAGAAAACTTGCTTTGTGTGAACCTAGACTAAGGACAAAAAGGAGACAAAAGTTTGATGAAAATTTTTGCTAACAACTCAAATAGGCTTATATCGACTGAATATTTATATATTGCTTGTGCAAAATCGAGTACATTTGTTTAGTCTTCCACAAGGCTGCAAAAAAGTATGTTCAGCATTAGAATTTTACACTTCAAAAACAATTTTTTTAGATAAACAAACTTATTTTAGAATTTTATGTTTAATACAACCTTCCCAAATAAAAACCACAAAAAATTAAATAAAAAAAAGCATCGAGCACTAACTTGAAAATTTTTTGCGTCGAAATGTTGAAAAATCACTAAAAAACGGTGTGAAAAGCACCGAGTTGACAACGCTGGTTCTATGGTATCAAGTGTCAAAATCAAAATGATATATTTACAAAGAAATGCAATAGTCATATTTGTGTGTACTATTAATGTTATTGTTTTTATGAGAAAAAATATGTTTTATTAATAGGTTTGAGTTATTTAAAATAAAATGATTAAAATTTAAAAGAATATATAGTTATATATATATTATAGCGTTTGCAGTGTGAATTGTGTACATGTGTCTGTCCGTGTGTGGAAATATAACTTCCAAGTGATAAATAAATAAAATCCTTCTTGTGTATTTTATATTTAAATCATTAATTATCATTTGGAAGGTCAAAATCATCCCTTAGTTAATAAATAATCGAATTATAAAAAAAACATTTATTTCCTTGTAAGCTTGCCCGTACTATTCTCCAAAAGTTTATTTTTCACTTATAAATTTTCTGTGTAAAATAAATTTTCATATGAAAAGTTTTTGACAGTTATTTTCACTGCTACACAAAACAAGAATCGCAGTGATGTGTAATTGTGAAAAACTTTTGTTTCGTTCCAATGTTTTTCATATGAAAAAATATTGACATTGTTTCATTAAACGAGAATCAAAACTACTATGAAAATGTGAAATATCTTTTCATTTCACCGTTTCACAGAACAGGAATTGACCCCCTGGTAAGCTGAAAATTGAGTCATTAATTTCCGAATCAAACCATGTTTCAGACACACAGATTACATCCACAGCAGATGCAGCGAAGATGTATCGAAATTCATCAATCTTTTTTTAAGACTGTGCGTTAATATGGCAAGAATTCTTAAGATGAAGGTACATAGCATGCGTTAAATACGCTAATGCGTTACAGACTTCTGTCAAAAAGGTTGAAATAGTGTGTTTCCATAAGGCAAGATACAAAGCGAAGTTTGCGACGCGCCTAACTCGCAAAAAGTTGAACATTCTTCAACTTTCACGCGTCGTATACAAAATGACAGGTAGTGCTGCCAGATTCATATTCTAAAATGTTTGCTTAATGGAAATAAATTATTAGAAATAAATTAGAAATAAATTATTAGAATTAATTCAGACCATTAGTAACGCACGTCAATTTAGGAAAAATATTTTTTGTCATTTCTCACGTTGAATATATATTTACATACATATATTGTTTTTTGATAGTCTGATAGTATAACACTGTAGGTTTTAGGTTTTAATTTTTTCAAGTTACATATTTTATTTTCTTTTTTAATTATTATTTTAGCTGGTTTTTTTAATTTGGTTAACTTTCTGAAACTATATTATATTAGATTTTAAATTTCATTTTATATTTTGTATATATTTTATATTTTAAAAGCGCAAACTTAAATCCAAGTTAATTTTGTGTTCCGATTTATTGTATTTACATATGCTCAGTTCCATACTGTAATATAAGACTTAAGTCTTGTGTATGGGACATCGAAAATAAATAAATAAAAATAAATAAAATTTTTTTATTAAAAAATGGTTGAAAGCTGCATTAAATATATAAAGAAAAATAAAACTTAAAAGCAAGACAAAATATAGTCGACAAAGGCTTGAAATTGTATAAGCAGAAGAGCATCAAAAGCGTGGTGTGTAACTTGCCATTCTTAAAGCGTTAAAAGTTCGAAAAGTACGAAAAGCGTTGCCGCGTAACGCGTGGTATGTACCTCCACCTTTACCATGGCAAAAATATTGTCTTTGGAACTGAAATGAATATCAGTAACCATATATGAAACATTTAAAGCAACACCGTTTAAAAAGGAAGACAAATAAATACAAGTATTTGTGTTCGCTTTAAAAAAAAATGTGTAATAGTAATAAGTTAAAATAAACATGTTAATAAATATAAAAAAGGGATAAATTGAGGACAATCAAAATTGTTAGAAAAACTGGTTCAGCTGATCTGGTATTTCTATGGGAAGTGGATTTTCCCCATCAAGTTTTTTTTACATACACTATACCACGTATGGTATAAGCAGCTATCAGCACCTTATTATTTTAAATTTTAGGGCAGTTTTAAAAATTTGGTAGTTATGCGGGGTAAGGTTTTCGTTTACGTAAAAGCGTTGATCGCTTTAAAACCCAGCGTTGCTTAGACGAAGAGGGATTTTAAATTTACGACGAAAAGCCGCTGCCGTTTTAATCATAAACTTTTTCTCATATGGCCAACTCAATCTCACTACAAATGGGGGATCACCTACATTTCGAATGGGTTTAAAGTGTTTTACGCGAAATATTGCCTTGACACAAGGATCATTAGTACATAGGGTTTCACAAAGAGTTTCAAAAACTTGTTTGAGATCTTGGCTATCGTTATATGGGATACCAGTAATACGCATGTCAGATGCAACTACTGAGTTTTCTTGTTTCAAAATTATTGTGTTTAAATGTGTAATGTCTGCTTTCAGCTTTTCAATTTCAATATTTGCAGTGTCTATCTCTTTTACTTTATCATTAAGATCATTTATTTCTTTCCTCACATCGTTTATTAATTCGGCTTTAAAGTCATTACATTTTTTTCAATTTCTGAAAAATTACTACTCTTTGTTTCACTTATCATTATTTCAATTAAACCGCTCACTACTAAAATTATTTTGTTTTTCGAATTGTGCTTTAATCCAATTATAGGGGCGGGAGGCAGAAATATTAGGATTTGGGAATACAAGCTCTGATATTTGATCAGTGGATAAAGAAAGTGGAACAGCCTCGCATACATTTCTTTTCCCGCGCTTGTTGCCCGACTTTGTTGTTGCTTTATTTGTTGTTATATTTTAATTTGTCTCAGTGTAATTTATTTTAGTTGCGTTATTTAAATTTTGTAGCATGTAAATTTTAGTCTTTACTGAATGATTCGTAGATTAACTTCACAGCTCTGATAGACAAGTACTTTATTTGTTTACTTTATTTCTTTAATTCTTTTCGTTAGAGAAATTTTATTTTATTGTGAGTTTTGTTTTGCACAGATGCACGAGAAAAACAAGTTTTCTGTTTAATAATAATGTTGTTGTATCTAGTTTTGTATTTTTTTTGTTCTTGCAAAATTTTGTTTAGTATATTTGTTTTTGCGAATACTTTTTTGCGTGATCACTAAGTCCATGTCCATATGAAACAACTTTTGCATCTCAAACTTTCTTAAATTTTCTTTTGAAGTTGCATTCGTGTCCATATAATGAAATTCTTGCTGCGCAGCTTTTGTTTTCTTACATAGAATTTGTTGTTGCTTAATATTACGATGAAGAAAACAAAAGAGAGTTGCATGTACATGCAACCCCTTCCCTATCCTCTCACCTCTCTCTCCCATAAACTCAAAAGCTGCGCAGCAAAAGTTGACTCGTATGGACATGGACTAAGTACAGTAATTATTATTATTTTTAGTATGTTTATTTTAGAGATCAGCTTATGTTATTAAATTTTTGCTATTGCTATTGACCTTTTCTTTTTTTTTCTTATTATTTTTCTGTGGATAATCGCAAATATTGTTTATTTTAAATTGAAAAAAATGTTTTTACATAAAAACTGCAAAACAATTTTTACTTGTAAAAACATTCTGATACGTCTTTTAGACTCATTTAAACAGATTCATCAAGCTAAAAACGCGTGCAACTTCTGCGTTTGAATAAGTTTAGGTTCACACACAGCAAGTTTTCTTCGGCAAGTTTTAATTCAGAGAAAAAAAGAGAAATGATTACAAATTGAATTTATTTTTATTTCATCTTTCACATACAAATTAAAAACTTGCGCAAGAAAACTTGCTTTGTGTGAACCTAGACTAAGGACAAAAAGGAGACAAAAGTTTGATGAAAATTTTTGCTAACAACTCAAATAGGCTTATATCGACTGAATATTTATATATTGCTTGTGCAAAATCGAGTACATTTGTTTAGTCTTCCACAAGGCTGCAAAAAAGTATGTTCAGCATTAGAATTTTACACTTCAAAAACAATTTTTTTAGATAAATAAACTTATTTTAGAATTTTATGTTTAATACAACCTTCCCAAATAAAAACCACAAAAAATTAAATAAAAAAAAGCATCGAGCACTAACTTGAAAATTTTTTGCGTCGAAATGTTGAAAAATCACTAAAAAACGGTGTGAAAAGCACCGAGTTGACAACGCTGGTTCTATGGTATCAAGTGTCAAAATCAAAATGATATATTTACAAAGAAATGCAATAGTCATATTTGTGTGTACTATTAATGTTATTGTTTTTATGAGAAAAAATATGTTTTATTAATAGGTTTGAGTTATTTAAAATAAAATGATTAAAATTTAAAAGAATATATAGTTATATATATATATATATATATATATATATTATAGCGTTTCAGTGTGAATTGTGTACATGTGTCTGTCCGTGTGTGGAAATATAACTTCCAAGTGATAAATAAATAAAATCCTTCTTGTGTATTTTATATTTAAATCATTAATTATCATTTGGAAGGTCAAAATCATCCCTTAGTTAATAAATAATCGAATTATAAAAAAATATTTATTTCCTTGTAAGCTTGCCCGTATTATTCTCCAAAAGTTTATATTTCACTTATAAATTTTCTGTGTAAAATAAATTTTCATATGAAAAGTTTTTGACAGTTATTTTCACTGCTACACAAAACAAGAATCGCAGTGATGTGTAATTGTGAAAAACTTTTGTTTCGTTCCAATGTTTTTCATATGAAAAAATATTGACATTGTTTCATTAAACGAGAATCAAAACTACTATGAAAATGTGAAATATCTTTTCATTTCACCGTTTCACAGAACAGGAATTGACCCCCTGGTAAGCTGAAAATTGAGTCATTAATTTCCGAATCAAACCATGTTTCAGACACACAGATTACATCCACAGCAGATGCAGCGAAGATGTATCGAAATTCATCAATCTTTTTTTAAGACTGTGCGTTAATATGGCAAGAATTCTTAAGATGAAGGTACATAGCATGCGTTAAATACGCTAATGCGTTACAGACTTCTGTCAAAAAGGTTGAAATAGTGTGTTTCCATAAAGCAAGATACAAAGCGAAGTTTGCGACGCGCGTAACTCGCAAAAAGTTGAACATTCTTCAACTTTCACGCGTCGTATACAAAATGACAGGTAGTGCTGCCAGATTCATATTCTAAAATGTTTGCTTAATGGAAATAAATTATTAGAAATTAATTTTTTTATTAAAAAATGGTTGAAAACTGCATTAAATATATAAAGAAAAATAAAACTTAAAAGCAAGACAAAATATAGTCGGCAAAGGCTTGAAATTGTATAAGCAGAAGAGCATCAAAAGCGTGGTGTGTAACTTGCCATTCTTAAAGCGTTAAAAGTTCGAAAAGTACGAAAAGCGTTGCCGCGTAACGCGTGGTATGTACCTCCACCTTTACCATGGCAAAAATATTGTCTTTGGAACTGAAATGAATATCAGTAACCATATATGAAACATTTAAAGCAACACCGTTTAAAAAGGAAGACAAATAAATACAAGTATGTGTGTTCGCTTTAAAAAAAATGTGTAATAGTAATAAGTTAAAATAAACATGTTAATAAATATAAAAAAGGGATAAATTGAGGACAATCAAAATTGTTAGAAAAACTGGTTCAGCTGATCTGGTATTTCTATGGGAAGTGGATTTTCCCCATCAAGTTTTTTTTACATACACTATACCACGTATGGTATAAGCAGCTATCAGCACCTTATTTTTTTAAATTTTAGGGCAGTTTTAAAAATTTGGTAGTTATGCGGGGTAAGGTTTTCGTTTACGTAAAAGCGTTGATCGCTTTAAAACCCAGCGTGGCTTAGACGAAGAGGGATTTTAAATTTACGACGAAAAGCCGCTGCCGTTTTAATCATAAAATTTTTCTCATATGGCCAACTCAATCTCACTACAAATGGGGGATCACCTACATTTCGAATGGGTTTAAAGTGTTTTACGCGAAATATTGCCTTGACACAAGGATCATTAGTACATAGGGTTTCACAAAGAGTTTCAAAAACTTGTTTGAGATCTTGGCTATCGTTATATGGGATACCAGTAATACGCATGTCAGATGCAACTACTGAGTTTTCTTGTTTCAAAATTATTGTGTTTAAATGTGTAATGTCTGCTTTCAGCTTTTCAATTTCAATATTTGCAGTGTCTATCTCTTTTACTTTATCATTAAGATCATTTATTTCTTTCCTCACATCGTTTATTAATTCGGCTTTAAAGTCATTACATTTTTTTTCAATTTCTGAAAAAATACTACTCTTTGTTTCACTTATCATTATTTCAATTAAACCGCTCACTACTAAAATTATTTTGTTTTTCGAATTGTGCTTTAATCCAATTATAGGGGCGGGAGGCAGAAATATTAGGATTTGGGAATACAAGCTCTGACATTTGATCAGTGGATAAAGAAAGTGGAACAGCCTCGCATACATTTCTTTTCCCGCGCTTGTTGCCCGACTTTGTTGTTGCTTTATTTGTTGTTATATTTTAATTTGTCTCAGTGTAATTTATTTTAGTTGCGTTATTTAAATTTTGTAGCATGTAAATTTTAGTCTTTACTGAATGATTCGTAGATTAACTTCACAGCTCTGAGAGACAAGTACTTTATTTGTTTACTTTATTTCTTTAATTCTTTTCGTTAGAGAAATTTTATTTTATTGTGAGTTTTGTTTTGCACAGATGCACGAGAAAAATAAGTTTTCTGTTTAATAATAATGTTGTTGTATTTAGTTTTGTATTTTTTTTTGTTCTTGCAAAATTTTGTTTAGTATATTTGTTTTTGCGAATACTTTTTTGCGTGATCACTAAGTCCATGTCCATATGAAACAACTTTTGCATCTCCAACTTTCTTAAATTTTCTTTTGAAGTTGCATTCGTGTCCATATAATGAAATTCTTGCTGCGCAGCTTTTGTTTTCTTACATAGAATTTGTTGTTGCTTAATATTACGATGAAGAAAACAAAAGAGAGTTGCATGTACATGCAACCCCTTCCCTATCCTCTCACCTCTCTCTCCCATAAACTCAAAAGCTGCGCAGCAAAAGTTGACTCGTATGGACATGGACTAAGTACAGTAATTATTATTGTTTTTAGTATGTTTATTTTAGAGATCAGCTTATGTTATTAAATTTTTGCTATTGCTATTGACCTTTTCTTTTTTTTTCTTATTATTTTTGTGTGGATAATCGCAAATATTGTTTATTTTAAATTGAAAAAAATGTTTTTACATAAAAACTGCAAAACAATTTTTACTTGTAAAAACATTCTGATACGTCTTTTAGACTCATTTAAACAGATTCATCAAGCTAAAAACGCGTGCAACTTCTGCGTTTGAATAAGTTTAGGTTCACACACAGCAAGTTTTCTTCGGCAAGTTTTAATTCAGAGAAAAAAAAGAGAAATGATTACAAATTGAATTTATTTTTATTTCATCTTTCACATACAAATTAAAAACTTGCGCAAGAAAACTTGCTTTGTGTGAACCTAGACTAAGGACAAAAAGGAGACAAAAGTTTGATGAAAATTTTTGCTAACAACTCAAATAGGCTTATATCGACTGAATATTTATATATTGCTTGTGCAAAATCGAGTACATTTGTTTAGTCTTCCACAAGGCTGCAAAAAAGTATGTTCAGCATTAGAATTTTACACTTCAAAAACAATTTTTTTAGATAAATAAACTTATTTTAGAATTTTATGTTTAATACAACCTTCCCAAATAAAAACCACAAAAAATTAAATAAAAAAAGCATCGAGCACTAACTTGAAAATTTTTTGCGTCGAAATGTTGAAAAATTACTAAAAAAACGGTGTGAAAAGCACCGAGTTGACAACGCTGGTTCTATGGTATCAAGTGTCAAAATCAAAATGATATATTTACAAAGAAATGCAATAGTCATATTTGTGTGTACTATTAATGTTATTGTTTTTATGAGAAAAAATATGTTTTATTAATAGGTTTGAGTTATTTAAAATAAAATGATTAAAATTTAAAAGAATATATAGTTATATATATATTATAGCGTTTGCAGTGTGAATTGTGTACATGTGTCTGTCCGTGTGTGGAAATATAACTTCCAAGTGATAAATAAATAAAATCCTTCTTGTGTATTTTATATTTAAATCATTAATTATCATTTGGAAGGGCAAAATCATCCCTTAGTTAATAAATAATCGAATTATAAAAAAACATTTATTTCCTTGTAAGCTTGCCCGTATTATTCTCCAAAAGTTTATTTTTCACTTATAAATTTTCTGTGTAAAATAAATTTTCATATGAAAAGTTTTTGACAGTTATTTTCACTGCTACACAAAACAAGAATCGCAGTGATGTGTAATTGTGAAAAACTTTTGTTTCGTTCCAATGTTTTTCATATGAAAAAATATTGACATTGTTTCATTAAACGAGAATCAAAACTACTATGAAAATGTGAAATATCTTTTCATTTCACCGTTTCACAGAACAGGAATTGACCCCCTGGTAAGCTGAAAATTGAGTCATTAATTTCCGAATCAAACCATGTTTCAGACACACAGATTACATCCACAGCAGATGCAGCGAAGATGTATCGAAATTCATCAATCTTTTTTTAAGACTGTGCGTTAATATGGCAAGAATTCTTAAGATGAAGGTACATAGCATGCGTTAAATACGCTAATGCGTTACAGACTTCTGTCAAAAAGGTTGAAATAGTGTGTTTCCATAAAGCAAGATACAAAGCGAAGTTTGCGACGCGCGTAACTCGCAAAAAATTGAACATTCTTCAACTTTCACGCCTCGTATACAAAATGACAGGTAGTGCTGCCAGATTCATATTCTAAAATGTTTGCTTAATGGAAATAAATTATTAGAAATTAATTTTTTTATTAAAAAATGGTTGAAAACTGCATTAAATATACATATAAAGAAAAATAAAACTTAAAAGCAAGACAAAATATAGTCGGCAAAGGCTTGAAATTGTATAAGCAGAAGAGCATCAAAAGCGTGGTGTGTAACTTGCCATTCTTAAAGCGTTAAAAGTTCGAAAAGTACGAAAAGCGTTGCCGCGTAACGCGTGGTATGTACCTCCACCTTTACCATGGCAAAAATATTGTCTTTGGAACTGAAATGAATATCAGTAACCATATATGAAACATTTAAAGCAACACCGTTTAAAAAGGAAGACAAATAAATACAAGTATGTGTGTTCGCTTTAAAAAAAAATGTGTAATAGTAATAAGTTAAAATAAACATGTTAATAAATATAAAAAAGGGATAAATTGAGGACAATCAAAATTGTTAGAAAAACTGGTTCAGCTGATCTGGTATTTCTATGGGAAGTGGATTTTCCCCATCAAGTTTTTTTTACATACACTATACCACGTATGGTATAAGCAGCTATCAGCACCTTATTTTTTTAAATTTTAGGGCAGTTTTAAAAATTTGGTAGTTATGCGGGGTAAGGTTTTCGTTTACGTAAAAGCGTTGATCGCTTTAAAACCCAGCGTGGCTTAGACGAAGAGGGATTTTAAATTTACGACGAAAAGCCGCTGCCGTTTTAATCATAAAATTTTTCTCATATGGCCAACTCAATCTCACTACAAATGGGGGATCACCTACATTTCGAATGGGTTTAAAGTGTTTTACGCGAAATATTGCCTTGACACAAGGATCATTAGTACATAGGGTTTCACAAAGAGTTTCAAAAACTTGTTTGAGATCTTGGCTATCGTTATATGGGATACCAGTAATACGCATGTCAGATGCAACTACTGAGTTTTCTTGTTTCAAAATTATTGTGTTTAAATGTGTAATGTCTGCTTTCAGCTTTTCAATTTCAATATTTGCAGTGTCTATCTCTTTTACTTTATCATTAAGATCATTTATTTCTTTCCTCACATCGTTTATTAATTCGGCTTTAAAGTCATTACATTTTTTTTCAATTTCTGAAAAAATACTACTCTTTGTTTCACTTATCATTATTTCAATTAAACCGCTCACTACTAAAATTATTTTGTTTTTCGAATTGTGCTTTAATCCAATTTGATCAGTGGATAAAGAAAGTGGAACAGCCTCGCATACATTTCTTTTCCCGCGCTTGTTGCCCGACTTTGTTGTTGCTTTATTTGTTGTTATATTTTAATTTGTCTCAGTGTAATTTATTTTAGTTGCGTTATTTAAATTTTGTAGCATGTAAATTTTAGTCTTTACTGAATGATTCGTAGATTAACTTCACAGCTCTGATAGACAAGTACTTTATTTGTTTACTTTATTTCTTTAATTCTTTTCGTTAGAGAAATTTTATTTTATTGTGAGTTTTGTTTTGCACAGATGCACGAGAAAAACAAGTTTTCTGTTTAATAATAATGTTGTTGTATTTAGTTTTGTATTTTTTTTTTTTTTGCTCTTGCAAAATTTTGTTTAGTATATTTGTTTTTGCGAATACTTTTTTGCGTGATCACTAAGTCCATGTCCATATGAAACAACTTTTGCATCTCCAACTTTCTTAAATTTTCTTTTGAAGTTGCATTCGTGTCCATATAATGAAATTCTTGCTGCGCAGCTTTTGTTTTCTTACATAGAATTTGTTGTTGCTTAATATTACGAAGAAGAAAACAAAAGAGAGTTGCATGTACATGCAACCCCTTCCCTATCTTCTCACCTCTCTCTCCCATAAACTCAAAAGCTGCGCAGCAAAAGTTGACTCGTATGGACATGGACTAAGTACAGTAATTATTATTGTTTTTAGTATGTTTATTTTAGAGATCAGCTTATGTTATTAAATTTTTGCTATTGCTATTGACCTTTTCTTTTTTTTTCTTATTATTTTTGTGTGGATAATCGCAAATATTGTTTATTTTAAATTGAAAAAAATGTTTTTACATAAAAACTGCAAAACAATTTTTACTTGAAATTTTTACTAAAATACTCGTAAGCTCTAACTATTATTATAGACAAAAAAATTAAAATAAAAGCAAACGCGTTTGCTCACGGAATTTTTTACATTTTCTGCATGGCTCACGATAGCGACAAGTCGAGTTGGTTCTCATATTTATATTGTTTTAAAATTAAATTTGTTTTTGTTTTGAATATAAATATGAGAACGAACTCGACTTGTCGACATCGTGAGCCAGGCAGTTTGTTTTTGTGTGGTCTTGTGAATAATTTTTTATGTTTTGTACCAAGGTGGATTTATACAGGTGATATTATAAGCACAGCTGCTCTACTTTTTTTCCGCAAATTAGATGCTCGTATGCCAAAATATGTATACGTTGACATAGGTGCAGAGATGTCAAATTTTATTGTAATGTTGTAGTTGTTTTGGAATCAACACCAGCTGATAAAATTAATTCACCTTGTTTTGCACGTTGTAATTAGTAAATTTAAATGAATTTGCGTGAATGAATACAAATTTCTCTACGCAAAATTTCGAACCTGAAATTCAGGCAGAACTGCATACTAGGCTTTATACTCGAATGTGAACAAAACTGCCAAAGACTTGATTGGTGTGTACCAGAGTGTGACATACTCTGGTTGCAAAAAAATCATACAACATTCAACATCCTAAAAACATGCCTTTTTTCTGGAGCAATCAAAGTTGTTGATATAAAAATACATAAAGCTAAGTACTCTGTTCAAATTTGCGAAAAATGTTGATCAGCATTAGTTTTTTCATACGAAAAATATGACAAGTAACCAATTATAATAGCCCTTGAAAGTATGCTGCAATTGTGCACGTTTAAAAAAATCAAATGTGTTCGTTGTAAATTCCACACGAAAAATGTGGTGCTTATATTATTTCGCATGAAGACTCAAAATGTTGTAGATACATTTCATATGTTTTTCACAAAATAAACAGAGTAGTACTTCTGCAACAATTTTTCATGCGAAATTCGTGACAATTTTTTTATATGAACTTTTGACAGCAGTTCGCACGAAATGATGAACACAGTACCATGCTTAAAGGCTTATAACTTTCATATTTTTTATCAGAGATTAGCGCTTGCATCAATCATGTGATAGTCACAAAATTATCTTTAAAATACAGCCCGAAAAAATCTACTCAGTATATTTTTCATCTTAATGGAGCAATTTAAAATTATAGATTTTGGGAAAAGGTCTAAAATTACACTTTTTTAAACTTTTAAGGCATGTATGTAACTCTATATTTTTTATACTATCGCCACAGTCAGTATATTGAATGAAAGAATAGAGAGACATCTATCATCTATCTACAATTTATTTTATTCAGATGACCCGCTCTCGGAATTATTGCCAATAAACGAAAAAGGTAAAAAAACAAAAAAATAATTGTTTTTCGCGAATGTTGGGAAAACGCGCATTAAGAAAATTAAATTAATATCATTTTCGTGTTCAGCGACCTCAAATTAGCTTAGAAAATGTTTTTTGCAAGATATGACAAGGACTTAAGGCACACACAGAAAAATTTCCATGTAAAATCGTCGAAAACCAGGTTAACTTAACATTTTTCGGTAGTGATTTTGCTTCATAGGTGTTTCATGTTAAATCAACATGATTTACAATAATCTTGAAAGAAAATTTTTCCTTTTGAATTAACTATATTTCATGTTGATTTAATATTCCAGTACAGTTTAAATCAAAATGAAGTTAATACTGAAATAATACGAAAATCATATTGAATCAAAGTAATTTCGAGTTGAAACAACGTGAATTTGATATTGGAACAATGCGAAGAATCATGTTGAATCAAAGTTATTTCAAGTTGAAACAACGTGAATTTGATATTGGAACAACACGAAGAATCATGTTGAATCAAAGTTATATCAAAATGAAACAATATGACTTTTTTTGTAGCTATTTTATTAATTATTTTACTTGCGTGATAGTCATCAGAAAACTTTTCGTTGTAGCTG
>CATQFL010000199.1:0-17930 GCA_956483635.1 Panzeria rudis
AGTCTGATTAGATATTCTAATATTCCACTCTTAAAAATAATTTGAATTTACATTAATACAATTATATATTGTGAACTTAAGCCAAATAAATAATAACTTCCGACTTATTAATAAAAATTTAGTATTTTTTTCACGATATTAAATAAAAACAGACTAAATTTTACTGGAATGCTTTTTGTTTTTGCCTATTTAATACTAAATTTTGGGTAATATACACAAGTTCACTTAGAGTTCATTTTTACTCTTTGCTTGCGAGTTGAAACAGCTACATATTTTGTGAGTGCGATTTGCAGCACACCAATTTAGTGACGAGTCGAAATCGTATTTATTTTGCGAAATGCGGTTTTCAGCACATGGGTGTATGTGGTTTTTATGGACCACATTGGGACATTGGCACCAGCGATTCACTAGGGCATTTTAATGATTCTAGTCAACATATATGAAACTTTTTACTAGGTAAAGAAATTATTATAGATATTTATGAAAATTTTTAGTTTTGCGTGCAGCCGCATTTATTTTCAACGCAAAAAAATGTGACAATAAAAAATCGTTTTGTAGCCGCCAAAAACTTCTTTTCCCATTAAAGGCAAATTAAAAAGTGTAGACGATTCGTTGACAATGTCATCAAAAATTCACCAAACTTGTTGACAAAAGGGGTGTATTGGAGACACTTGGCCCCTGGCTTTCTTCAGGGTAAGTATGTATGTTGATGGATGTGTGTATATATCGTTGGTCACAAGTAGAAAGGCCCTAACACAATTAAATGTAACTTTACAGGAGAATGTAAAAACATTATAGAAACTGTAATTTTCAAAATGTAACTTTTTTCAATACATGTTTTAATTAAAATCAAACACAAATTTGATTTTCAGATTACTTTTTAATTTGTATATATGTATGTAGGTATATATGTGTGAAATATTTTGGAATCACTGAAAAACTCAATTTCGTAAAAAATACGAGTTAGAATAGAAAGGACTATTTGAGACCATCGATATGTAAATATGTATGGTTGTATGAAGCAGAAACAATAAAGTAACAACATCAAAACTTGCGTAGTAAAAAGTTGACTGAAATGACATAGTGGAGTTTACCTCCGCGATACAGATACATATGTATCTACTTAAATTTGTTGCTTCATATATCGTGCAATATTTTCTCAAGTGATAGGACGAATACGTTTGGATAATTTCGCACCAAAGAAAATATGCATTTAAAAAGGTACTTTTTGGAAAGATCTTTTTTAAATGTACTCTTCTGAAAGCATGTATAATTTTATGAAATGGAAATTTTTGTAAAAAATTATTTTTTTAAAAATCTACTCTTTTGTAAAATATAACTTTGGGTAATCGTGAAGCGCGTGTCGTGTTTTTTTCCTGACTCGAACACGCACGACTCAACACGAAGTGTTCGTGCCAGACAATCTGATTTCGATCATATTCGGGTCGTGTCGTGTTGAGCAAACTTGACACAACAAAACACGAAACGATTTTAATGTTAAAATATGTATGTATATATTATTGAGCGAAAATCTTGATAAGTTACTGTTTCTCAACAAAAATATGTTAATAAAAATACAAATAGAACATGAAACGTTAAATTAAAAGAAAAATATGTCTTTTAATATACATTTTTTGTTTTTGGATTTGGTTTCGTGCGTGTTGTGTCGTGTCTTGAAAATTTTCGGTGTGCGTGTTTCGCACGTGTTGGACATTCCGGTATTCGTGTTCGGGTCGTGTGGTGTTGGAAATTTGCGACACGCGCCCATCTCTACCTCGGAGATAAACTGCACTATATCATTTTAGTCCACTTTTCAGTACGCAAGTTTTAATGTTGTAAAATACATTGACAGCAATGAAAATCTTACATTATTGCTTCTGCATGAAACATCCATTCATATTTACATATTGATGGTCTCAAGTAGAAAGGCCCTAACTCGTATATTTTTACGAAATTGAGTTTTTCAGTGATTCCAATATATTTCACACAGATGTACCTATATAAAAATCTAAATAATAACCTGAACATCAAATTTGTGCTTGATTTTCATTAAAAAATACATTAAAAAGTTGGATTTTGAAAATTATAGTTTCTATTATATTTTTACCTTCTCCTGCAAAGTTACATTTATTTGAGTTAGGGCCTTTCTACTTGTGACCAACGATATGTACATACATCTGTCAACTACTTACATACATATGTACATACATCCATCAATACAAATTAATTTTATTGGCACTAAACAACAAATTATTTTCATGTGTCTTTATTAAACACAAAAACAAAAAGTTCTTCAGAAACATATGCAAAAACGAACCATCCAATTATATTTCTGCTGTCCACCGCGACTTAAGCTGTATTCACACTAAATACGTGAACAGTTCTACCTATTTACACCAGTTGTGTGTTTTTCCTGCTTTGAGTGTGTATTGATAAGTATTCTTTGTTTTGTTAGAAGTTGGTATTGGTATTCTCTCTAGTAGAATCTACTAAGTAGATATGGTGTGTATTGATAAAATGAGAATGAGAGCAACACACTTGTTATATCTGTTTCGCTGAAACAGTTGAAGCAGATACTCATGGTTTTACTATTGGTATTTTTGTTATTTTTCTTGTTCTGGCGGCAAGCCGTTAATTTCAGTATGTAAGTAAAATGTATCTGCATATTTATGTATGTAGAAATATTATTAACATGGTATAAATAGCGTGAAACGTTTTATTCTTATATTTTTTTGTTTTTAATCCAAAAATAAATTTAACTAAAAGAACGATAAAAAATAGATAATATTATCGAAGTATTAATTAGCATTAAACGTTTTAACTTAAAAGGGAAACTAAAAACTTTTAAGTTTCGCTTTTAGATGATGGTATTTCTTTTATAATAATAAGATTTCGAAAATAGATCAATAACTAAAGTTATTATTCAAAATTATTCCTTTAGAGAAAAATTTAAATTTTTTTTGTTGTATATTTTCAATAGCTGCGCCCGCTCGAAACTCAATTTGTGACTACCTGTTAGGTAGCAATAAGAATTCAATATTGAAATTTTAAATCAAAAACTTAAAAGGACAATTTTTAGAGGTGACTTAATTCATTCTTCCGAATCACAAAAAAATTAAAGGAGAATCGCCAGTGATTCTCAAATCATGATGCGTTCAGTGTAGGAAAAATTGCCTGGGACTGGTTTTATATAATTGATTATAACTTTTTTAATATTTAGGGTCGTTATCAAATGGAGTAAATCAATATATAAATTAAACTATTAGAATTGAATATTTTATGTCTAAGATATTTAAATTTATTAAATTTTATACTTTTTATTGTCCTAACTTTGCTAATTTTTAGGTACATTTTCTGTGCGTCTTATAGGTTTTGGTACAGTTTTCACAATACAATACGTGTACATATTTCTTTTATTTCATGTTGTTAATTAAGAAAATAAAAACCTTAATAATTGAAGAAAAATGGGTCTAAAAATTTAAAAAATTTATACTAAAGTACAACAAGGCTCGCGTTTGATGAGCTGTAATTTTGGAATAATTGGGAATTTTAATATGATTTTAATTATTATTTTCATGGAGTAGTATTATACTCATAAAAAATTAGTATGAGAGTCTGTTAAGCCTGATCTGATTCAATTAAACAAATTTTTCATTAAGCGATATTGAGAAAAACGGACAAAAATTCATTAGTTTGAGGGATTAAAAAATATAGTTT
This sequence comes from Panzeria rudis, assembly GCA_956483635.1. Taxonomy (NCBI): domain Eukaryota; kingdom Metazoa; phylum Arthropoda; class Insecta; order Diptera; family Tachinidae; genus Panzeria; species Panzeria rudis. The sequence goes on from CATQFL010000199.1 coordinate 3,718, forward strand.
TATTTTCAATTTGGAGATATATTAAAAATACATATGTGATCATTTAAAGCAGGACACATTTAATACTGAGTATGGCACAAATGAAACAGAAAAAAATTCTAAAAACAGACTTGAAGCGAAAATATAGAAGGAAAACAGGCGCACAGACAGACGGGCATCGCTTAGGGCCGTTAACAATAAAAATACTAAGTTACAGTTGACATTAAACTAAAAATTAAAATCTTGATTAATAACATTTCATTAACACAAAGCTGATTTAGCCATGGTATAAGTAAACAGTCTATAATTTTAGCGATTTTTACCGAATTTTCAGTATTCTTTAAGGTTTTAGCGATAATTAATCAAAATAAAGGCTTGCTTAAAAATTTTAAATTTTTCGCACATTTTCGCTATTTTCACGACAAGCGTAATTCTTCCAGATTTTTCTTTCTTACGTTTTTATTACGCTTTGTAATTTTTAAAATTTTAGCAAGTTTTAGCGAATTTCCATTATTTTCGCCATTTTTCCCGGGATATTGACTTTCGCAGCATTTTTTAGCGAGTTTTAATCAATTTTAGGGCTCTTTGGCAATATTCCGATATTTTGCGAATTTTCGGCGTAGGCATGATTTATTACAAGTTTTTCCACTTTTTAGAGTTTTTGTGGATTTTTTGAATTTTTCTGTTTTCTTTATTTCCGCAATATTTTTTTAATATGTAATAATAGTGAAATTATCAGCAATTGTTAAAGAATATTTTTAACATCTGCGATTTATGTGTTTTTGCTGATTTTTGGTATTAATCAGGGATTTACCTATTAAATTTCAATTAAATTTAAGTGGAACCTTTTTGATTTTAAGTTCTTAACTGAAGAAATTATTGACATTTGAGAATAAATAAATTTTTTGTTATTTTGAAAACATTTAACATAAATTTTCAAGAATAATAACAAATTCAAAGTTTCTGAGGCGAATGTAGTACTTTTTTGTGCAGCAATCGTACTCAGATGCATAATGATATTATTTATATAAATTGCAAAAATTTTTGCATTTCCGAAAAATAGGATATTACTGGTAATCACAAAAGTTGATGAGACAAGCTAACTCAACTTTTTATTGTTAACGAAAATTTTTAACTTTTAGTTAAAATTTATGTTTAGCCAAACTGAAAGTTAATAACTTGAAGTTAAAATCAACATAACTGAGCTTTGTGTTAATGAACTTAAAATTTAATAAGGATTGAGAATATAAATACTTTACTTTATACATATACCGATGCATTTCACACGGAATAACAAATAATCAATATAAAAAATCAATAATAACTAAGTTTGCAAAAACCTTTGATAGTTGGGACATACTAACGTTATATTTTCATATCTGGTTGGTCTCATTCGTGAAATTATTTCTTGTTGCGCAGTGTAATTCAGAATTAATCGCCATATCGTTCTTCTTACTGTGTGAAAATTTCATATAAATATCTTGTATACCTACTTAAAATTTTTATTAAAAAGTGCAAAAGATGCAAAACTTTTTTTTAGGAGAAAAAATACCATAATTGTAGGAGTAGCAGTTATATTTTAAGTAGAATTAAATATTGTTGGCTTTGAAAACTTGTCGAAGAATGGAAATTTACATGAAAGAAAACAACATTTCAAAAATCAATTGTTTTACTGCTCTTACAAGTGCCCTTTAAAATTGTGAATGATGTTTTTATTATTTATCTAGAAATTTATTTGCTGATTTTAGAACACAAACAAAATTACTGCAAGCGCAAACCACTGACAACCACACACAAAAACGCACATTTGTTTCGTTGCACCAACAGTTTAATGAAAATATCTATGGTACCAAAGTTATTTGAGCACAAAAAATAGATACATTTGTTACTTAATGCAAAACCATAAAGAACTATTTTTGTTTGGTAGAGTAAAGTGAGAACGTAAAAGAAAAACCATACAATATCTTTTACACTCATTCTCTCATTTATACCAAAAGTAACTGGTATGTATCTAGTATATTTGTTTTTGCAATACTTTCAGTTCCACTCCTGCACGTGTTTAATTCACACATTGTTTCCGAGTAAAAATTTTTTATATGTAGTTTGACGTCTCTCTTTGAGAGAGAGGGAAAAGAAGAGAAATAATTTTGTTCGAAACACTTTCAGCTTGAATTGTCCGGACAAAGTGGAACCGAGTTGCCACATCAAAGAATGTTTTTTTAGAAATTCTTTAATTTCTTGTTTTATTTCTATAAGTATATATCGTTGCAAGTAATATCATAGTATTTAGTTGAATAGTTATTAACATAAACACTTGTATTTTTTTCCAATTGTTAAAAAAAAATTCCGAGATGTTTATTTCTTATTTACATGTAACATATGGTACCTTTGATTTTCCAGACAAATTGTTCGAAATGGGTGAATCGTGTTGCCAAACACACCCAGTAAAAGAAATTTGTTCGTACAAAAATTTTGTTCGGAAACAATGGATGAATCCACCTTTACGTTAATATAAAATCCTTAGTATGACCTAAAACACTAGGGTTCCCAGTTTTGTTTCATACCTTATCCCCAATTTTGGATTTTTCGTTCCCCAAAACACCCGAAATAGCTATTTTGTCATCAAAAAAATACCCACAGTACATTAACAAGAAAATCATATTATTTCAAAGGAAATATATACGAAAACATTTTTATTTAATTAAATCGATTTATATTGAATATTTTAAAACTATTTTTATTTCTACATATAACCAGCAGTAAGTGGAAGGAGTAAAGAGGCCTTCTATAAGGCTTTATTTAGCACGATATAGTACTTCCACTTTCATTGCATATTAATATATTTTTTTACACGCTGGTCATACGTGGCATGCTCATAGAAGGCCTGTCTGAGAAGGTCTGTTAAAAATTAAATGGAGGTACATTTTTTATCTGGGTATTTCTATAGCAGCTTCTATATTTTTGATCACTGTGATTTTTTTATACATATAAGGCTGTGTATTTATTTAGAAGAAATTGAACATGATGTAGTAGCTGCAACATAAACGACATAGTAGCAGCATATATGATGCCTATTGTACGTAAATTTCAGTCTTATATACAAATTATTTGCGAAAAAAGAAGTTTGTTATTACTAAAGTAAATTTTATAACCCGGAAGTTATTATTATCCGGCTTAAGTTCACAATAATTGAATTAATGTTAATTCACATTATTTTTTTAGAGTGGAATATTACAATAGCTAATCCGACTAGCAGAACGGATTAGTACTACTAATTTCAACAGCCGCTACGCTGTCATGATCAACGTCCTTTGTTCGCTCTTACCACGTTTGATCGTGGATACTAGTATTAATGAAACATCAGCTATGTAACCAAATTTTATGAGGAAATAGAATATGAGTTATCCCATTCCTTTTTATTAATATGGTGAGCCGAACAAATTTCACCTTCTGATTCTTTATTTAAAATTTTCCAACTCTTATTTTTATTTTTGGTTTTGCTTGTACGTAAGAATATGAGTTATCCCATTCCTTTTTTATTAATATGGTGAGCCGAACAAATTTCACCTTCTGATTCTTTATTTAAAATTTTCCAACTCTTATTTTTGGTTTTGCTTGTACGATAAATCAAGCTATTATTGTTGTATGATGATGACAGCGTTGCGGCTGTCGAAATTGGTAGTACTAATAAGTTCTGCTAGTCTGATTAGATATTTTAATATTCCACTATTAAAAAAATAATTTGAGTTTACATTATTTCAATTATTGTGAACTTAAGCCGAATAATAACTACTTCCGACTTATACACATATTCAGTTCAAATAATAATTACGTACAAATATTAAAGTAAATGTTTTATTAAACAAAACGAAAAATCAAAAATAGGGTACTCTTCCCAAAGAAGGCAGAACGAATGTGTATCGGATCTTTTAGAAAAGAGTGTAAAAGCCTTCTAGAAGGCAGAAAAGAATTTCAGGTCCGTGAAGCCCTTTAAAAAGACATGTTAAGTGAACGCGTCGTAAGTTTTACCGCTGGGTATGTACACTTTGAGTTCTAAATACATATGTATATAGATATATATAAAAAATTAACGTAAAAACACACAAGAATAAACAATTGCATATGTATCAATGTTCATCATTTCAAAAACTTCAGAATCAAAATCTTCTGAATAATCAGTTAATGCAATTTTTCTGTACATGTTGTTTGTATTAAAAGGTTTTAGCGTTTGAGAATAAAACTAAACTGTTTTTAGAGTGTTTTGTATGAAGGAATTCGGAATTGTTGGGTGACTGGTATCTTGAAATGATTTTGGTGCAGAAGAAATAGATTTCAAGTCCCCAAAAATCCCCAGCAAAAAAACAGTTTTCCTCAAAAAATCCCCTGGGGATTTTCACAAATTTTTATCCCCAATCCCAAAATAAATCTCATATTTGGGGACAAAACCCCAAAACTGAGAACGCTGTAAACTAACTTATTTAGTAGTATGTGTGCGCAGTCAACTGTTTTCAGTAAGCAAGAGATCAAAAATAGAACATATATATTAATTCCTGGGACAGCAAAACTCGACTAATAAAATTAGTTATTCAAAACCCTGCATTAAAGGGGTTCGCCCTCCATACAAAAAAAAGTTGAGACAGTCTCATCCTAAATTTAAAGATTAGTTGAAAACAAGTTCCAAAAAAATTATTTTTTTATTTTTTTTCTACGCCTCTGTATGCGTCGCCATTTGTATTCCGATCATAACATATTGCACATCGTTATCCATGGCTTGCCTAAGGCATAAATTTTGCCCTTGATGACGTTTTACTCCGACATTAAATTCTGGGCAACACTTATGCCATCTGGAATCCTTCCCCGTTAATGTCCAATTTTTTCACGTGGCAAGAAAGTCCTTCTAAAATTTAGTATGTTCAGCGTCTAATATACTTTTATGCCACGCCCCAAAATTAAGCCACATTTTTCTTTTACACATACATATTAAATTAAAATAGGTCGATCCACATACAAAACAAAAAAATGCATCAATCGCGCCCTGGAATTCAATATGTAAGTGTAAAAAATTTGTCTTCGTTTTTGGGCGTGGCATAAAACTGAGTATAATAAAAGCTAGGCATACTAAGTTTTAGAGAAGTTTTCTTGCCACGTGCAATAAATTGGACATTAGGGGGAAGGATCCGAGATGGCATTAGTGGCGCCCAGATGTTGGAATCGGATTAAAAAGACACCAAGGACAAAAATGAAGCCATAGGTAAGCCTTGAATAACGATATGCAATCAGGGTGACCGTTGAAAACTTGCAAAAAGTGATACAAAAGGGGGATTTTGAGGAAAAAAGTGAAACTAAAAGTGGCAATAATTGAAACAATTTTTTGTATTTAATTATATTCTAGGAGATATAATGGTTTTGGAATAAAATGAAGCAATTTTTATGTTTTTTTCTTTCAAAAAAAATATTTTTCAGCACCAACGAAGTACACCGCTTGCTAACGAGTAATTAAAACACAACACATACATACGTAGTTATACCTGACTCCAAAATAAAGGGACAGACAGTCGGCCAGAAAACAAGTTCAATATAAAAATGTTAAAAAGTGGACCAATATGACCTATAAATGACGGAGTTCTGAGGGAGCAAACATAAAAAGTTCATAGTATTCTCCCTTTGTTGGTCAAAATACTATTTTCTTTTATACGAAACGGCTACGTTGCCATCTCACACAATGTTACTATCTTTTCTTTTAAGTTTTAGCATTAATAAACATTGAATGCAAAAGTTATTATCTCCTACACAGAAGCTGTTTGTAACATATGTGGTTGTTTGCGAAAACCAAAAATATGTTACGAAACAGTTTATTAGTTTCACAAATTTTTCAAATTACGTACATACGTATTTCATTTCAAAACATTATTATTCACCCTTAAACAGTAGAGTGGAGCGTTGGTGTATGTAGGAAAAAAAAGTCATCCAATAAATTTCGAATACGTCCGGAATGTTGCATCTAGCTAAATTATTTACGAAAAATATTTTTTTAATTTTTTGCTTGAGAAATTATATGAACTTTATTTTAATTTGCTTCATTAATGAAAAAAGTTTAAGATCGAAGAGATCTGATAAAATATAAGAAAGTTATAAGCCATTAAGTGAAAATAGCTGATTTTATCTCCCATACAAAATTATTTTCAATGAAAAAAAAATTTCAACACAAACTGATTTAAATTAATTTTGTATGAAAAATAACTAAAAAATAATATAGCTGTTTTCGCTTAAGGGCTAATAACTTTCTTATTTTTTATCAGAATTTAGCGATTGCATACATCATGTGATTCTTACAAAATTATCTTTGAAATACAGCCCGAAAAAATATACTTCCTATATTTTTTCATCTTAATGGAGCAATTTAAAATTGGGAGAAGGTCTAAAAATATACTTTTTTAAACTTTTAATGGCACAATCCGTGTTTTGAATGAAAGAATAGAGAGATATCTATACAACAGTGAGCAATTAATTTTATTCAGATGAACCGTTCTCGGAATTTTTGCCAATAAACGAAAAAAACTAAAAATGGCAAAAAATTGTTTTTCGCGAATATCGAGAAAACGCGCTTTAAGAAAAATAAATGAATATCATTTTCGTGTTCAGCGACCCCAAATTATTTCAGAAAATATGTTTTTTTTACAAGATATGACCAAGACTTGAAAGTTTGAAAATTTTCTTCATTATTTCATCTTAAGTTTGTCTGAAATCTGACCTTGTATGTATAAAATAGTGGATATTTTGAGTATAATGAGTTATAACAGCAATAAGGAGTATATAATGTTGCATCATATGATGTTTCACAAATAGATCGATTTGATCTCATATTCAAAATCTTGATGCTGCGGTAGCGGACTAAAAGTACGTCGCAATATTTTTCTCATTATTTTTCCCATGTATCTAAAAATAAAATGCAACTTTTTTTGCTAAAACCAAAAATATGAAATTAGTAAAAAAAATCTGACGCTCCACCCTATTAAACAGTGTCTTCACGAGACATTAACTTAGATTTAAAATGAGTGAAATCGTCGGCAGAATAATAAAAACAAAATGTAAATTTTTCTCTCAATCTCGTACTAGGGGAAGGCGTAATTTTACTTTTTCTATAAGATTTCACTTTATGCAAATGCTCACCGAGTTAAAATGCACTATTTTTGCATAATTAGTTATTTAATTATCTATTTTTTCAACCAAAGTTTAATTTATAATTCAATCAAACACATTTAAATATATAAAATCACACAAGTCTAATAAAAAATATCGCATTTCATTTATTTTAATAAACACTCACACATGCACACTGATTTATTTTCGTCCGTGACAGTTCATCTGATAAGATTGTTGTTATAAGAATTATTATAACAAACAACGCACTCATAAAAACTCTTATATAATTGAGATACATATTATTATACGTGCAGACCTCAAGTTATCGGAAATAAGAGGCGAACATTTTGTTCACGTGAAATATTTCCCATGAATAAAAAATTGTGAGCAAAACGAGAAAAAGAGTACAGTAACACAACAAATTTTAGGGAAAGGGAACACATTCACGTGAAATTTTATTCGCGATAAGGTTGATTATATTATTATTAACTTAGGGCCTGATGCAGTAAAAAATATCAAACGTTCACTCAAAAATTTGCATGAAAACCACTTTAAAATATATAAACATTTTTAACAGGGCGTTCTTGCTCTTGTTAATTTCCTATAATTTTAAACTATTTCAAAATTTTTTACTTCTATGTCATAAGACTATAAATAGTTTACTCAAAAACATATTGTTGTATGCATTTCTTTTATATAAACATACTGTAAAAAACTCATATTAAAACAAAAAGTATCACGTCATAAAAAAAGAGATAAAAAGAGGAATAATATTTAAAAAGGTGTCAAAATTGGGACATTTTAAAAAAGGGGCACTAAAAGTTGCAAGGCAGTTGAAAACGTGGCAAATTGCAACTTTAGTCGCAAAACGGTCACGCTGTATGCAATATGTTATCATCGGACTAATATGGCTACGCGGTGTACAGAAAAATAGAAGGGTGGTATTCAGGGGCGTGGTAAAAAATGAAAACGAATAATATTGGACTTACTTTCAACCAATCTTTAATCCTAGAATGTGACAGGCTCAACTTTTTTTCGACCCACCTTAATGTGCATTCTTTATGTTTTGATTTAATTGTTTAACATACTGTTAAAATTTTTGTAGATGACTTCATTTCTTTGCTTAAGTTTTTTTCTTATAGCTTAAATTATTTCAAATAATGTTTCTTTTACCCTTTAATTGCAGACTGAGTTGCGTTCCTGCGCAGCGTGTGGGGAGTCAATCTCAGATAGATTCTATCTAGAGGTTGGTGGCTGTTCGTGGCATGCTAACTGTCTTCGGTGTTGCATGTGTATGCGGCCCTTGGATCGTCAACAGTCATGTTACATCAGAGAAAGAAAAGTTTATTGTAAGGCCGATTACAGCAAGTAAGTAGTTGTAGTAACTTATTTCATATTTCCCTAAATTAAACAATCATCAATAATCAGGACCCCACGCATACTACAGTTCGGGGCCCTTCTGAAAAGTAAACAAAAGATGTAACAACAATAACATTTTTTGCTCTTTAGCATTGTTTTTCATACTTTTTGTCCCTTTATCCATATCGATATATATGTAATTATAATAAAACTATAAAAGTGGCGCACAGTGTCGTAAGTTCATATGTATAACGAACGTCCAAAATAGAAGTAGTTATCGTAAAGAAATGAAATTTCGCACACATGTGTTATTTGATGAAATATAATCACACTTAAAATTTTGCCATTTAAATTTCAAGTATTCGTGTCCTTCCCACATATCCTGAAATAAAAAATTACCCTAACGGAGAGAAAATTAATTGTAACTTAATGAAATTTTGTACAGACAGTTTTAATATTCTTAATGCTTTGACTAAATTTCGTTCAATTTAGATTTCAAGGATTCGTGTCCTTCCCACATATCCTGAAATAAAAAATTACCCTAACGGAGAGAAAAATAATTGTAACTTAATGAAATTTTGTACAGACAGTTTTAATATTCTTAATGCTTTGACTAAATTTCGTTCAATTTAGAGCAAGGATACGCTTACCTCAAAAATGTCCTTCTTCAAAAGAGTAAAAAAGGAGCAAATATAAATTTCCTTCACTTATGAGTTAAATCTTTAACTATATACAGTATATAATATAAATCACACCTAAAATTTGGCCATTTAAATTTCAAGGATTCGTATCCTGAAATAAAAAATTACCATAACGGAGAGAAAAATAATTGTAAATGAAATTTTGTACAGACATAAGTTTTAATGTGTTTAATGCTTCTTGAAAATTTCGTTCAATTCAGAAAAGCGATACATCTACCTCAAAAAACTCCTTTTTTAAATAAGTCCTCTTTCGCACTATCAAAATTTACTTTGACAAAATTTTTTTCAATTTTCCTTTAAACTTTCTTTCACTTCTGCACACGCAAAGTTTACTTTGCAAAGTTTGTGTTGTTTTGTTGTTAAACGACTATGTATAGACGACGAACGAAGAACAAAGCAACTTTGCGAGAACATCAGAGTATGTACTAAAAGGCATTTAAATACATTCACTTGTTTTCATTCAATTTCATTCAATGTTGAAAAATCAAATCAAGGCGAAAGAGAAACAAAAGCCACTTCAACCGAAAAGAAAAAAATACTACATCACTCAAATAAACATAACAGGGTGAAATGTGTTACAACAAAACTATAACCCGACTATAAAATCACTAAAGCCAACTTTGGCTCTTTTTTACGATATAACAAAAAACGATATTATATATTGTATTGTCATATCGTAAGTTTTTTACGATATGACAACGCTGCGATATGACAACACCGTGTATGGCTACCTTAGTGTTGTCATATCGTAAAAAACTTACGATATGACAATACATTATGTCATATCGTTTTTTGTCATATCGTAAAAAAGAGCCAAAGTTGGCATCAAATTTATAATAAAATTATTTGAATGCTTTCTCAAATAAGTGGGTTAATTCAACTCCTGCTAGTAATTTCTCTGTTCGTTGTTGTTTTTGGTTTTACAAAATTTACACAAGAGTTTCGTGCTTTTTAGGGTATGTATGTGTGTATGTATGCTTTGTATGAATGTGTGTATGCATGTGTGCTTTTATAGGAAATTACCCTGTCGGAAACGTAGTGAACTCTAAGTTAACTATAAGCTAAATATTTCGCAACTAATTCTGAATGACAACTTGGATTACTTTCCAATGGAAACAACTAATTATTTTAAAATTGCGATGTCCTAGGCGGTAGTCAATTGTCCCACTATGCACTACTTTTCAACTAACTTAAAGTTGACTTTATTTAAGTCAGCTGGTAGTTAGAATATTTACAGAAAGATGTTGCTGGGGTTCGAACTATGTATCACACGTTTTATAGTCAACGCGCTGACCACCAAACTAAGGCTGAGGCCACACGGGCGTTTTTAAAACGGGGCGTTTCTGGTTTTTATATTCAATTTTAAAGTTCTCAATTTTTTAAAACTTCAAATTTAATATAAAAAGCAGAAACGCCGCGTTTTGAAAAGGCTTCAGCCTAAGGTACTATTTAAAATAATTTTATTATTATTATTTTTTTTCGGTTATACTTATGTATTTATTTATTGTATCTTCAATAAAATTGAACTAACAATAAGTAATCATATCTTAACTCTAAAATTTTAATTTTTAAGTCCAGCCAGTGCCAGACAAAAATATTTGTTTCAGCGGTTGGTTGTTTGGTTGTTTACGTCTCTCGTGTTCGGCTGAGAGCAAGAGTGTCCCTCCTTCTCAGCCGAATGTGGCCTTTAAAGTTAATGATGTTTCGGGCTATGGGATTTGGGTGCAACTCAAGGCTTTTTATGTAGCTTGTCACGTGTTTAGAAAACACTGTCTTAACCGGCGGCACATCTAGGTCTTTATGAATTCCCTTGTTTCTGACATACCATGGGGCTGCTGTAATCGTACGGAGTATTTTATTTTGTTGCCTTTGAATTTTTTCTACATTTGATGCCGAGGCAGTGCCCCATAACTGGATTCCGTAGGACCATATTGGTTTTAGAATGGAGTTGTATAGAAGAAGTTTACAATCTAGGCTTAGAGTAGAGTTCCTTCCAATGAGCCAATTCATTTGAGCTGCTTTTAATTTCATTTGGGTCTCCTTTGCATTTATGAGTGACTTCCATGTTAGACGACGATCAAGATGAACACCGAGATATTTTACTTCAGTGTGTTGAGGTATAGTTTGGTTATTTATTTGTATAGGTGGGCAGGTTTCTTTCCACAATGTAAAAGTAATGTGTAGACATTTTTGTTCGTTAATTTTTATCCGCTATTGTTTTAGCCATTGTTCCAATTGCGGGTGGCTCCTTGATGGCTTTTGTAAACACTTAGAAAAGCTGTATCATCAGCGAATGTTGATATGTGTATGTTACTGCTTACCGGCAAGTCAGAGGCATATATCAGATATAATACAGGACCGAGGATGCTGCCTTGAGGAACTCCGGCTTCAATGGGTCGCGGAGGGCTTTGAAAATTACTTTCTTTAACAACAAATTTTTGCTCAGTTAAGTAGCTTCCTAAAAGTTTAAGGATGTTTTCGGGTAGGTTTTGCTTTAGTTTATGTATTAAACCTGCGTGCCATACTTTATCAAATGCCTGAGAAACATCGATGAAGAGCGCAGAACAATATGTCTTTTCTTCGAAGGTTTTTCTAACCACGTTCACGAGTCTATGTGTTTGTTCAATCGTACTATGTTGTCTCCTAAAACCGAATTGGTGGTCTGGAATGCATCCAATACGATTCAGTATGGGTGTTAGCTTACTCATAAGTAGCTTTTCAAATAGTTTTGACATGTTAGACAACAGGCTTATAGGCCTATAGGATTCCACCTTCGTATGATCTTTGCCTGGTTTAGGTATCATGGTAATCAGCGAAACCTTCCATTCTGCGGGATAGCATTTGAGGCGCAAAATACTGTTAAAAATAAATAGAATTATCCGTTTTGCAGTATGGGGTAGCTCTAAGAGCATTTTATTGCTTATTTTATCAGCGCCTGGAGCTTTTTTCGAGTTTAAGCCCGTAATATAGTGTTCAATCTCACGAATATTGAACCTCAAAGTAACATCTGGTATAGCGAGGACTGGTGGCAGCTCAACTATAGTATTAGAGGTATTTGGAGTAAATACTTTCTGCAAGTGGTTTACAAACAGAGTACCTTTTTCAGCGTCAGTTCTTGCCCAGTCTCCATTCGAAGCTCGCAATGGAGGCTTATATATGGAGGCTGGTCTTTTGAGGCCTCGGGCTGCTCTCCATAGCGAATAGTCTGTTTGAGGTGTTGCGTCGAGCCCATTTAGAAAGTTTTGAAGAGAAGCGGTTTTTTGATATTCTAGTAGAGTTTTCAGCTGTTTAGTACATTCCTTCAGCCTAGATTTTAGCTGAGGGGATCTGTAGCGTTGCCATTCTCTACGAACTCTTCTTTTTTCGGATCAAAGCCGTTCTACATCTGCTGAAAAAGTTTTATTATATCTCACCTGAAGATTTGTAGTAGTAAGATTTAGAGCAGCTTGCTTAAGGTTTGCCTTAAACATTCTAATAGAGTCATCTATGTCAGCAGGCGTTTTTAATGGAATATTTTCTGGACAATGAGCACTCAAATATTTTTTGTATTTCAACCAATTTATACGTGTGGTTGTCATCGTTAAATCACAAGTGGGTGAATATGTTGTATGTGAATATATAGTGACAATAGTTGGTGAGTGATCTGAAGACAAATCTAAAGATGCTTCAACTTGGATCATTTCGCTGGGCACACCCTTTACTACTCCAAAATCAATAGCATCAGGTATTTTTCGGCGATCTGTTGGCCAGTAAGTTGGCTGCCCACTTGATATAACATTTAACCGCATTTTTGAAATTGTGTCAAACAAAACGCGACCCTTTGGCGTGATGAGGCGAGATCCCCAGAACGTGTGCTTAGAGTACCTGGGAGGAGAGTAAATTGATGAAATCACCAGGTTTTGATGAAAAGCTTCAATGCAGATGTTAGTTGCTTGAAGATAGTCTTCACAATGATCACTCATTACGTAGTGTTTTAATCGCGATTTTATTAGTATACCCGAGCCACCACAAGCTCTACCTTGGGGGTCCTTTGTGTCGTAGAGAGTATATCCGTTGATTTTAGAAAAACTTCTAGCAGTCAAGTGCGTCTCAGAGATAAGCATAACATATTTAAAATAATAACAGCAAAAAGTTAATATAAACTTGAAATGAGTTTCAAAATAGCTGAGAGTAAAATTGTTGGCTCTCACCGAATCCGGCTATGTACTCAACTTAAGACATAGATGGTCAAAAATAAAAATGAGATGTATTAGCGCTCGCTCTCGCAACCCTAACTCCCAGAAAACATATTGGCAAACACCTAAAACAAATTTCATAATGATATGAATAAAAAGGTGTTTTTAACAGAGACAGTAACCATTATAATGTTTTTTCAAATAAATTGTTTTTTAATGAATAGCTTTGATGTAATATTGTATTGTATTGTTTTGTAAAATAAATTCAATAATGATTATTTTCGGTCTCTGATTATTAAAACGTAATTTTATTACAATTTTTAAAATCGCTTTGAAGATTTTAAATTAAACTTTCCGTGTTAATACTTGCATGACAATTGCGAATTAGCAAAATATTTTTTAAGTTCACCGAGGTCATGCGATTGCGCTGCTTGGAGCAAATGTTTTTCATGTCTGAAAAAATTTGTTCACATAAGTATGTTGAGGAAAAAAATGATAAATATTTTAAATGCATTCGTTTGAGCTGGGGACATAAGGCACCATCTACATTTTTCCAAAACTCAAGAGAATTAATTTTATCGAAAGCTTTTACCTCAGATCTAAGTATTATTATCTCTGATTGAATGTGTAAATCGAACTTGCTTATGTCACAATTTAAAGGGTTTTTGAAAACATCAAGCAAAGGCTGTAAACATTCAAAATCGTTAAATCGGTCTTCAAAATTAAAAAAAAGGGTTTCTAATAATGATACATAATCAAGTTTTTTAGTATAATTTTGTTTGTTATATATAAGAGAAGTTTTGGTAAAACTAGAGAAATCGTCAGATCGAATTTCTGTTAGCAGCAAAAATAATTT